>KK119839.1:132930-184574 GCA_000611955.2 Stegodyphus mimosarum
TCCCTATTACGGTTAAAGTGGAATATTTCTTGAAAAGTGTCTATTTTATTTCAGTTTCACTTACGTCCAAGTTTCCTTTTTAATAATAATATGATGCTTTGTTTATTAGCATCAGAGGTCTCCATCCTTACGTTAATGTCCGTTTCACTAGACAAGGATGTTGTCAACAAATGTTATCACCATGCATTTTTTTAAAGAAATAATATAGAGAATGAAAACAAAATGTATGCAAATGGCAAAATAAAAGTACCACCAAATGTTTTCACTTTACGTTACATTTAAAGAAAAAATTTAGCAAATAAAAAAAAAAAATGCATGGCATTACTTAAGGAGGGAAAAAGGGAATTCTAAAGATAAGCTGTTTTAAAATATTTTGTGATTTTGTCATTGAATTTTAAGGGGAGTAATTACGAAGAAAGTGGTGTTTAATAAATAAATTACAAATTAAAGAATTAAAGAAAGCTAATAATGAAAAAAATGAGCCAATAAGGAGAAAGCAGAACAATAAATATGAGGAATCGAGAAAACATAGGGAAGAAACAATGAACAAACAAAATGTGTGAAAAACTTAACACTCAAATGGAAATTCTAAACATATGGTGCTCTTAAATATTTTGTGATTTTGCTGTTTAATTTTATGTCGTGTAACTGTAAAGAATGCGATACTTAATTCTAAGTGTATATAAATAAATTGTGTTAGCGGGACTGAGTTTAGGAATGTCTTTTTGACAGTGGCAGTCAGTCACTCGATAGGCAGAGCGGAGTTCTAACAGGGAGCAACTCGGTAAATATCACACTCAGCGACCGCATAAAATACCATTACAAAACCTTTGGAGTGACGTTAAAATCTCAATCTTTGCGTGTTTAGCGCAAATGAGAGTCAGCCAAAAAGGGCTATTTATAGCCTCGAAACGGCATTTTGCGCGAATCACTTTACAAATAGCTCCCGGAAAATAGTCTCGCCTTGTATTATATTTAAAGAAACTAAATTATGAAGCATCTACATGAACGTATGTATGTGGCACTGAAAACACAACGGTAGCTAGTGTCATGAAATTCAACCTCCTGTTCAACATAGGCACCTGTAAACACGAATTTGTAATTTGTTTTATTGTCTATTCAATATTTTGAAAACTTTAACGAACTTTTGCTTAAAAAACTTAACGGTATCAAAGGAACAGGTAGCAACACTGTAGGAAATAAAACACGTCACACTGTTTATTGGACACGTCACCTTGTCCACTTAAACACATCACATTATCCAGCACGTGCCACTGTCCATCGGAAATTCTAGATATGCTGTTTTTAAATATTTTAACAAAATGAGGCGTCAGCCCAAATGCTCTCCAAACGTGTATGCATGTGTAAAAAAACGCGGCCGCCTTCAGATATTTTTCGCATTTTCACAATAACAATTTATTTAAATTTTTATGATTTGCAAATAATTGTTTAAGCACCTGTGCTTGCTTAATGAAAAATTGGGGAACTACTAATAGGAAATACACATATCAAAATTACGATGAAAACAGTAAAACAAGAGGTTATTTGCATCGTCGTCAGGGCTTGGTGTAACGAATTATGTACATGAATCTGCCTGTTTCTTAACTGAAAATGACATAACTAAAATTTAAACTTGTATAACGAAAGAAAATCAATCATTAAATCTTGTGGCCTAATCATTGCTAATATATATCTACATACAACGTTTTACATTTAATAACATGAAGGCTTTCTCAGGTACTAGAATCATCAAATGTTATTTCAAGTTATCAATAAATCTCAAGATCTGCGAATGAAAAACTAATTATACTTTTACTTTGACATACATCAATTTCAAACGCGCGGGATAAAAATACTTTGGGGTAGAAAATGGAAAAATTAAATACTAAAAATACAGACATACCAATATAATGGGTACCCGTGTAATTTAACCTTACTCGGAGAATCTTCTAGTTCTTCATTATCCATGAGTGAGTATATATTTTCCAATCCGTATTTGAGAAGCACCAACAAGTTATCCGGTCTCCTTTCAATGATTTCTCGTAGCCAATACCTTCGATCTGCCTCATCGAAAAAGTCACTGAAATTAAATTTTGCTTTCCGCAAATGATACACAAGATACTCCATTATTTGAGGTTCATAGCTAAAGAATAGATATTCTTTAATTTGATACGATATGCCAAATGTGTGAAAGAAATCGGCAACGAGGCATGAATCTTGGTCACGTCTTCCTAAGAGTATCTTTATTAACTCAGGAGCTAAACTTAGCATTAGCTCACTTTGGAAATAATTGAGTACAACTTCAAAGAAGAAAGTCTCTCCGTATCTTCTTTCAGATTCACTAATATTTACGAAATAGATTTTTGTTTTTACGAAACCATTATATTCTCTGATATGTTTAAAAAAGGTTTTCATGTTTTCAGTTTTCCAGTTTCCGACGAATGTTGCTAACCTATTTCTAAAAAAATTGGTAAAAAATGAGGCTTCTAATTCCTGAAAATCTAAATCGAGCCCATCTATTCTTTCTCTTGATTTGAAAATTTCTATCATTGGCACATTGGGAAGAACATTATCTTTAACAATTCCTTTTGAAGCGAAATCCAAAGCCAAAAGCAACGGTGATGTCAGTCTGCTGCGACGGAATTCACGTACATTCAAGTCCAAATATGCCAGAACTGACATCTGCGATGACTTGACGATATGAATAATGTATGTGTATATAAATTTAAAAGTATAATTTTTGGAGTAAACGCAAGTCCCTTTTTATTGGCAATAACTATCACAGGTAATAACGACGTTCTATCTGCCTTTGAAATTTCAAAAAGTGCCGAAAAAATAATGAGAGATGCTGCGATGCCCTTAAGGAAGTGGATTTCAAATTCTGAGCAATTAAGAAAGGAGTGGAAATCTGTGGGATTTAAGCAGTTATGTCCAGAAGATTTAAAGGATAAATTACATAGAGTTCTTGGTCTCTTATGGGATCCATGAAGTGATTACCTGTCCTTAGAAATTAATAACTTCGACCCATTGGGTATTGTGACTCCTTTTACTATCCGTTTCAAGTGCCTGTTCCAGGAGATCTGGCAAAGAAAACTTTCTTGGGATGAAGCTTTACCTCCTGATATAAGCGAGAAGTGGATGAGGTGGTGTGAAGAAGCTCCACAACTTAAAAAATTAAAGGTTCCGAGATATATACTTAGTTCTTTTATTAATCAAGATGCAAAACTGGAAATTCATACATTTTCGGATGCTAGCATTAAGGCTTATGGAGCAGTTGTTTACGTTAAGTTAAAGGTTGAGAACGAAATCTTGATCAATTTCGTAGCTTCAAAATCCAGAGTGGCTCCGTTAAAGAAGCTGTCATTGCCAAGACTAGAGCTTATGGGTGCTTTACTTGCGGCAAGATTAGCTAGTGAACTGAAACCAGTTATTGACAAAAAACAAATATCGAGAAGTTTTTTTTGGAGTGATTCAAAGGTCACCTTATACTGGATTCAAAGTCCAAGTAAAAAGTGGAAACAATTTGTATCAAACCGTGTGAAGGAGATACAAAACTTGACAGCTGAGGCTAAGGCTAATCCACTGATTTACTTACCCGTGGCGCAAGTAGTGATTCTCTTATAAAGAATTCAACTTGGTGGACTGGACCTGCCTTCTTAAAGGAAATTATTCCTGAACCTCCAGAACTTAGTGTCACAGAGGATGAGTATTTCAATGAACTGAGAAAAGACTGTGATAGTATTGATTCTTTGAAACTTAGTATAACAAAGGACTAACTTTTTAAATCGTATTTATGACTTAAGTAATGATTTTATGCATATTTTACGTGTTTTAAGTTTTCTTTTCAGGTTCATCTATAATGCAAGAAACCCGAGTTCCAAAAGGTCAGAATATGTAACCGCTGCTGAACTAGAGCAAGTAGAGAATTTCTTAATCAGACAGGTACAATCTCAAGAATTTTCGGCAGAGCTGAAAAGTTTATCTAAGAGTAAAACAGTAGCCCCCAACAGTAAGCTAAAAGGTTTAGCTCCTTTTATTGACCAAAATTCTATTATTAGAGTTGGAGGTCGCCTCCAAAATTCTAATCTTGAGTTCTGTAAAAAAACATCCTGTGGTGCTTCCACCAAAAAATCATTTAACAGATTTAAGCAGATTTAATTGTAATGTATTTACACAAAAAATGCTTTCATGTGGGAAACTTTATTATATTATGTGAGAGAAAAATATTGGCCCATAAATGGGAGAAATATTTGCAGAGAGATTTCTCATCAGTGCGTTGTTTGTTTTAAGGCAAATCCTTCTACTTCTTCTCAGTTAATGGGAAATCTGCCATCTGAGCGTGTTAATGAAAATTTTGCATTTAATGATACAGGAATCGATTTTTGTGGACCCTTTCTTGTGAAATACAGAAACCAGCGTAAGGGTGTATTTAACAAAATTTATGTTGCCATATTTGTTTGCCTCGCAACCCGTGCAATTCATTTGGAAATCGTAACAGATTTAAAGACACAAACTTTTATTTCTTGTCTTAAAAGGTTTTTTGCTCGAAGAGGCAAATCTAGAAAACTTTTTACGGATAACGCACAAACATTTGTAGGTGCGGCAGCAGAGTTAAAGAGATTGTTTAATATGGTGAATTCTCCTGATGAACTTCTTGCAAGATATTTATCTTCCGAAGGTATTGACTGGAAGTTCATCCCTCCCAAGGCTCCCAATTTTGGCGGTCTTTGGGAGGCTGGCGTAAAGTCATTCAAATACCATTTGAAACGTGTCGTGGGAAATACTAATTTAACTATAGAGGAGTTTTTAACAATTGTGATACAAATCGAAGGGTTTTTAAATTCACGCCCTCTTTCTCCTATGTCTGCCGATCCTAATGATTTTAGAGTTTTGTCCCCCGGACACTTTTTGATTGGCAGAGAAATCACCTCTATACCTGAGCCTAATTTAACTAGTATTGCAGAAACCAAACTTTCCAAGTGGCAAAAAAATAACTAATTATGTTCAAAAAATTTGGCAATTGTGGCGAAAGGATTATCTTAGTAATTTACATCAAAGATTAAAGTGGCAGTTTGATAAAAATAATGTTAAAGTTGGAACTATTGTACTTATAAAAGATGAGAATCTTCCACCAACTAAATGGTTGGTTGCTAGAATTGCTGAGATATTTCCTGGTAAGGACGGAAAGGTAAGAGTTGTCAGTTTACGGTTACCAGATGGAAAATTTCTTAAAAGTAGTCGTCGGCACGTATGTATCTTGCCAAATCAATAGTTAGACTATATGGTGTATTATTGCAATTGTGTTGTATTTGTTATGGTGTAATTATTTTCATTTAAGTTGTTAAACAGTGTTATTGTAATATGTGTTTTATTATTATATATTATTGTTATTCAACTTTTGCAAAATTTGTTTTGATATTCTCATATTGAAATTTGCAATTTCAATGGGCGGGAGGATGTTTAGTCTCGCCTCCTTGATATATGAACTGTAAAATATAGAAAATGCCTCCAGAGGGCAGTGCTGTGCAAAAAAAGGGAAAAACCCGAGAGTGTGTTCTCGCTTCTGGAAAAGACAAGTGTTCCCGCCTTTGTAGTGAAGGTGTTGAAATAATTATAGAGATGTGAAATAAAGCTACAGTCCTAACTTAGAAGTGTTTTCGAGTTATTGAGAAGTTGTGATTTATAATTAAGAATTGTTCAAGTGGCGTTTCGGGGAATTAGCTCCGTGCCGATCCCTCCAAGATTCTGGGTCTGGGGTTGAACACCCGTTTCAGTTCGGAAGCGGGTGAGGACCTTCAATGCGATTAAGTTCGCGGAAAAGGGAACGCCCATAAACTTATTTACACTCTATAACAAAAAATACGACGCACCAAGAAAAAGTTGTTCGATGCAGACAAAAATTGGTGGATAGGAAGATTATGTACAGAATAGAAAATAATTAAAATTTCAGAACACTTGAATGAGTTATTTCACAGTTGCATAATTACAAATTAACGAGCTCAACAAGGTGTTGACCCACCTCTAGCCTGGATGCAAGCTGCCACACAGCGTGGCATAGACTCAAAGCTCCCGGGTGGTCCCTTCGGTATTTTTTGTCAAATTTGCTTCAAGTTTCGGGGTAGGTCATCAACATTTCCAGGTAGATGCAGTCGCCTTCCCATCATATCCCAGACATGTTGGATGGGAGAGCGATCTGGCTGGCCAAGGAAGTGTTTGGAAGACAGTTCATAGCAACGCCTGCCGTATGTGCTCTGGCATTATCTTGCTAAAAATAAGGCCAGGGTACTGCAAAAGGAACGGTAGCAAAACAGGTCTCGGAATGTGATTGATGTACCCCTGTGCTGTACATGTGCCTCTAATGACAACCAAAGGGGTCAAACTATCAATGGAAATGGCACCCAGACCATAACTCCTAGTTGAGGGCCTGTGTGGCGTGCAATACTGATAGCAGGGTCAGTACGCTGCTCTGAGCGTCTCCAGACACGTCTTCGATGATCGTCACGACACAGTTGGAAGAGGAATTCGTCGCTAAAGTATACGTCCACAGTCAGCATCATTCCAACCTGATCGGGCCATGCACCATTGTAATGTGGCTCGACAGTGCGCAGGCATGAGTGGCAGGGGGCGGAATGGTCAGTACGAGCGTAGATTTCTCTCTGTCAGCCCTCTGTGAATGGTCATAGTGGACACTCGTCTGCGGGTCGCACGTCTGATGTTTGATAGAGATGAATCAGGGGCTGTGACAGCTGATCTGACAATCACTCTGTCCTCCCGATCTGTTGTGGCCCTAGGTCTACCGTTGCCATCATGACGCTAAAAATCTGGCATTGTTCACCCATTCTTGCCATCATCTTCTAATCGCTGCATAGCTTCAACTCATATAACGACTGATTCTCCGATTTGCCCAACCTGCCGCTTTCAGTGCAGTGATATGACCTCTTCCAAACTCTGGCCGTTGCTCGTAATGAGCTCGCATCCTGCGGCGAGACATTTTTTCAGTCATTGAAAGGTATCCTAAATCGCAATACAGCAAAAAATTTTAATGACAGTTCAGAAACAGTTCCTTATATATACATCTGCTAGGTGGGCAGTTCCGATGCGCTGGAAATCGCACTATTCATTCATTGGACACCAAATTTTAATCATTTGCACATTTGGTCGAAATATTTATGCATATGAAATTTCAAAGCAATTGGCTGATTTCTTCTTTGTGCATCGATTTTTTGTTATAGAGTATATTTCGAAGAGAATCTTTAACGAAGAAACTGATCTTAGCATTAACTCATTTAAAAAAAAATTCTTTAGTTTAGGTCTTAATCGTAATCAGGATTTTCGCATCTTCTGAGACTTTCATGGACCAAATAAATTGTTTTATTTTATGAAAATCTTATATTCTCTCATATGTTTAAAAACGCTTTCATGCTTTTAGAGTTCCAGTTCCCGACAAATGTTGCTAATATGGTTCTAGAAAATTTGGTAAAAAATGAAAAGCCTGATCTTCAAAATATAACGCATCTATTTCGTCCGTTGTTCTGAAAATTTATATGATTAGACCATAAGGAAAGTCGTTACCCATTCTGAACCACATTTCACTTCTGAAGGCAAATCCAGGGCTAAAAGCAACGGTGTTAGTCTATTGAAATGTAATTCATGCACATTTAAATCCAAGTATGCCAGAAATCTGGCATCTTCAAGAAAGAATAATTCACTCATTGATATCACCCATAAACCTCTAATAAAGCTTTAGCAATTGATAGATAGATTTTCTTTCCTCTTAATATTTAAATTCGATGACATTCGAATAAGACAGTTGACTCATTTGGTGACAGAAGACACGTGATTCATTTAGATATAATCTTTCCGACAGCTAGCTTTTACTCTGCCTAACCATGTCCGACGAAACTTCTCTCTGTGTGTATTTTATGTGCTTTGATTCCTGCTTTTTGCTTTTGTGCGATTGAGTTTTTTTATCTGTGTTTAAGTGGCAAAAATTTTTATGTGTTATTTCTGATAACGACTGTGATTTCCCCCGTTGGGAATTACTTCGACCACTGTTCTTGAAAATAACGCTACTGCTAAGCCTGCCTCGTGGGCTGATATCTCGTGCTCCTTACACGCATGAAAATATGTGTTTGGATATACACAGTGCTGTCACATTAATGTGACCACCACTACTTTCGACGTCAGCGTGAAATAACCAATTAGAGCAGGCAGGTGGCAGCCCACTGCAGTGGAGTGTATGTAAAGGGTGTTCTCGAGAATCACAAAACATTGCAATCGTTTTCGGAATGCTGTAACGAAGCAATTTATTTGACGTCCAAAATGGCATGATCATTGGATTTCGGGCCAAGAGTGGAAGCATTTTCGAAACGGCTAATTTTGTAGTGTTTGTGTGCCGCCGTGGTAAATGAATACCGTGTATGGCAAAATGGCATTATCCGAAATCAGCGACGTGGCAAGTGTGGTGCACCGCGGGTCATAGATGACAGAGGTGAAGGAGGGCTGCGGAATACGTTCAAGTGAATAGACGTACAACCGTTGTGCAACTGACTACCCAGATGAACCAAGTGGCTACCCACAGCGTCTCCTCAACGACGGTTCAGAGAAAGTTGCTGCGCATGGGTCTCCGCAGCAGACGCCTTGTTAAAGCATCTATGCTGACTGCAGTTCATCGGCGACGAAGGTCGGAATTTGCACACCAATACCACAACTGGCGTCCACTGAGAGGCGATATAAGGCTTTTCTTTGCTGAATCACGTTGTATGCTACATCGTACAGATGGACGTTGGCGTATACGGCGTGAAACGTCGAAAAGCAAACACCCTGCAACAATTGCCGGATGGGTCCAAGCTGGAGAAGGGAGCATTATGGTCTGGGTAATGTTTTCGTGGCATTTTCTAGGTGCAATCATTTCGAAAGACATGATCAATTATGCATCTGTCCTTGCAGACAATGTCCATCCCTCCATGCAATTTTTTTTACCTCAGAATGATGGTATCTACCAGCAAGACAATGCGAAGTGCCATTCAGCTGGTAGTGCACGTGCGTGGTTCGAAGAGCACCAGGATGAATTTATTGTGCTTCCCTAGCTCGCAAACTCCTCAGACTTAAAACCCAATCCCGAATCTACAGGAACACCTCGATCGGGTTCTTCGCGCCATGGATCATCAACGGCTTAACCTAGCGCAGCTGGGCACTACACTGGAGTCGGCTTGGCGCAACAACCTAGAGAACACCTTCCGGGACCTAACTGACTCTCTTCTTGCACGTCTCGCAGCCGTCCGCTCTGCGAAAGTTTGTTATTCTGGCTTCTAACAGGTGGCCACATTAATGTGACTAGACTGTGTAGAATCTTCTGCAAATATTTACGTGCGGGATACTCTCGATATTCTAGAAATTCTAAGTAATGCTTTTGATGACAACTACCAGGATAAATTACTATGTCTGGATTTCCCAAAGTGTGATATCTCTGATTTTGCATGTGTACACTCGCTAATGGAAAATTTGAAAATTATCTCTCTACGGATTGATACTTACGCTACTGCTATTAAGGATAACTTCGGATTAGCTCTGCAGCATTATAAACTACCCGAATCTAGTGAAATTCAGGTTTGCGAACAAAAATTCCGACAGGAGAATTAAAACAAAAATCAAGAAGCTTGAGGACTGTTCTACATCACTTAAAGGCAAGTGTAAGAAGAGAACATTTAATCAATTCCAATGCCAGTAATAAACGCTAAATTATTATTACAAATAATGAATGTAATTCTAATGCTAATGGGATAGAATATCAGAAAAAATTGCTTTAGTCGGTTAAAACGCCTAAAGGAGTGAAACTTGCTAATCCAAGTCGCAACTTACGCTGCAAAAAGGATTTGCTAATTTTACTCGTAGTGTTAAGATAAGCTTAGTAATAATCATAGAAATTGAGTTAATGATAGTAATGTTGATATGCACAATATTAATGAAATAAGCTAGTACTAATGTTGTTATGTCTAATGCTAATGGTTTTGTTAACAATAATACTGTTAATATTGCTAATATTAATGATGACAGTAGTAATAGCCCAGCAGGCGTAGGCATGCAGCAGCAGCTGGACCCGTTTAAGGCCACATTTCCAATTATGGTAAAGCCTCGAGGGCGTAAATTACTATGCATTTCTTAAAGATTTATCCAGACAGCTGCCTGACAAAAAATGTGTTGGACGCCTAGGTGATGAATTTCTGAACGCTGAGCCGGTATCGATGGAAGATCGCCGTGCTCTTAGTAATTTCTTCCTGGAAACAAATATCGAACACTATGTAGTAAATCCAAAGCATACCCTTTAAAAGGTTCTTTTAAAGGATCTCCCTCTGATTCTATTGTAAGTATTATACATAAATCGCTTTCAGATATTGACTATAACGTACACAAAGAGGTACAACTCACCAAATATAAAACAAGGGCTTCGATGCCACTATTCGAAGCCCAAATCCTTCTGGATGACGGTTTTGAATGTATTGTTACAGATTTTGTATTTAGTAAGCTACTTTTAGTAGAATTGTAATTAAATTGCTGTATTTTCCCGTGCAACGCAGAGCGTGACAAATTGTAAGAGGATACTTCGGCGGAAAAGTAAAAATACAAGAGCTCGGGCATTTAACATTTAAAAAATATATATCTCTTGTTTAATGTCTCTCTCTTGTCTTTCCCTTGTTTAACTGCTGTTGCTATCCAGAAAAATCGAGAAAACAGAGTTTAGCAGAATATTCTCTTGAATAATTAAAAAGCTTATAAAAGCTGGGTTAAAACATCTCAGCTCAATTGTTGTATTAAGCGAACTGTATTGTTTACTTAGTGCTGTTATTTCATTGTAGCAAATTCGCTGAGATCGAATTAACTTTCTCTGTATTTTGAATTGAGTTGTATTCAACTTCCAGTAGTTCAAAATATAACTGTTGTAAGATATTGTTATATTGTACCAATATCTCTGCGGAAATATTTCGTCATTTTGTTTATTTCTCGAGAAAGTGTAAATTTTATTAACTTTTTATCGACTTGTGCATTCAATCCATGACGAACCCGTACGCATTCAACAATTTTTGGTGTCAGGAGTGGGATTTGAATGCCAATTACAAGAGCGATTGAAGAACAATTAAGCAATTCATGGCAGCTTTTGCTGCATTTAAAGAAGAGATTAAAGCTGGTCAAGAATACGTTAAAAAAGACTTGAAAATTGTTAAACAAGAGGTTATCTGCATACTAGAAAACAAATTTGAGTCTATGGAAGGCAAAATAGACACTGTTGATAATAAAATTTGGAGAAATTCAAGAATGAGTTTCTTCTGTGACAGAACAAATAGAAGTGACAGTTTCTGCTGTGGAACAAAGAATCGAAGGAAGAATTTCGGCCGTCGAACAGCGAATCGAAACCAATTGAAGAAAAAGCTTCTGTCGTCCAAGGACATATCGAACAAAAAATTCATGAGAGGGTTTCTCAAATTGCCAAAGAACTTGATAATTTAAAGAAATACGTAGCAATGGCAGGGAGAAATTAGGATGGTTTTAGATTTCCACCCATGCCTGCTCTTTGAAGGTATCGACATATGATGGGAAGACCTATTGGCAAGTTTGTAAGACGCAATTTCCAGTAACGGCTGATGCGAACGCTGGGGGATTCCCAAACTAAAGCGTGTCGTCTCGCTACTTCTCTGAGAGTAGACGCAGCGGATATCCTTCAGACTCTTCCCGAAAACCGAAGGTTAAATTTCGAATTTCTGTCCAACGCACTGGAGCTGCCTTTGGGGAAAAATGTTTAAAAGACTACAGCAGGCTTCAGTTAAAATCCCGTCAACAGAAGCGCAACGCAAAACTCCAGGAGCTTGCCACGGACGTTGAAAGGTTGTCTCACCTCGCCTTTAAACCTTTCCCTTGTTTCTCTCGGAATTTTCCTGCAATACTTTATCAGTGGTATCCGGGATCCCCAAACAAAGAAGGTTCTGATAATGGCGGATATGAAGGATTTAAAAAGAGCTCTAGTGCACGCTATGAAATTCGAAGCAGCGCAGGAAGCAACTCGTAGAGATCGCTACACAGTCAGAGCTGTGCCAGTCCACGAGGCCAGTGAATCAGTTGATGGTTCGTTTAAATGATTTATCCAGACAAGTCAATACCTTGAGACGGTATATTGGTGATAAGAAATCGACCGTAAAGTGCTGGAACTGCTGTGCACTTACGAAGAAACTACAGAACACCCCAGAGCACAAATGTTAAGAACGCGCCCATCAAGAAGGAGGGAAACTAACTAGTGGCCATCTTGCGGAGCTGAGGTTTCCAGATAATGAAAAGCCCCGTTGAAAGCGCTTCAGATTTCTGCAGTGAGAGGCGGCAGTAATGGACTTGTCATCATGGGATATCTACATAAAATTTATTAATGATATAGTGTTCTAAACAAAAGTGCTGAAAAATTCACAGATCTCCGAATTAAACATTTTGTACAGAAATTGATCTTAAAATCGCCAAAATGTTGATAAGTAGCCAAATTTAGAACCATTCAATAAAAGAATTCAAATCGCCAAAAAGGAAAAGTTGTTTAAGAGCTCTTCATTAGAAAAAAGAAACAATTTCGAAATGCCTATGTTTCATTTCTTGCCTAGGAACTCGAGTATCGCACCATTTATATTGGAAGTAGGAACAAATTCAAACAATAACCATATTTGTCAATGAATCACCACAAATGTTCCTCGAAAATGCTAATTAGCCCTTGAAATGGCAGCCGTAAAAATAGACCGAAATTTTAGATGATTAAAATTAAGGACCTTTTATTGATTTTGGACGAAATTAAGGACTTTTAAGGACCAAAAATCGATTCTAAAAAACCTAAGGACTTTTAAGGACTCTTAAGGACCGTACGAACCCTGTTTTATTCTGAAGGCAGGGACTTAAAAATACAATTTCAATTAACAGACAAATTAGCAGAACTTCTGAGTTTTTACATAATAAAACAAAGCGATAGCGTTAAGGAAATTGCGAGTATTCAACTTGGAAATACTTACACGTACAGTAGTTTTAAAAACACTCTAAATATGTTTGAAAATAAATTTCGCGACTATTCTAATTCTCTAGAAAAATTTTTAAAACTTTCAGCCAGTTCAATGATATTGGCTATCATTTTTAAAGAAAATAGTGAAGCATTCGAATCTGTTATAAAACTTTTGAATTCGAAATTTACAAATCGAGGATATTACAGAAGGAGCTTACTGAAAAGCCAAATTGATTCGCTGCTTGAGAAAATTTAATTATTTCTATACTATTTTAGATTTAATACTAAAATATTCTTCAGTATATTTTAATTTTACCATTGCATTATTAAATGTATCTTTTTGTACATTAAATTTTTTTCTTATCAAATTTTAACTAAGTTTTTTATTTTGTTTATTTACTATTTTCACTTATTTATTTTACTATTACTCTTTTTGGCGGCAAGGAGATTTATGAATTCCATCACGGGGGTAAGTTATCTTTAAATTTACTTTATATTGTATTTTTCTATATAAATATTAAATTTTTTTAACAAAACCCAAATAGAGTAAGATTTTTTAACTTTAAACGTTGTCAAATTTTCTAGCGATAAGAAGCATTTTAGCTTAGGTACGCAAAAAGCTATACTGCTTATATCATGCACGTTGTCTCCATGCAATATCTTTTTGAGTTCCATTTTTGTTAAAGTAATAAGTAATTAGTAACATGGGAACATTGTGCGTGATTTTCAAGTGCTTTCCCAACTCAATTATAGCATTGCCTTAGTGGAGATTTCAATGCACAACACCGCAAGTAGAACTGCAACAATAACACCTTCCTTGGAAACGCAATTTCCCGATTTGCCGAAACGGTCGGATTTACAGTTGCAGCTACACAAGACCCAACACGCTATGACAATACATCTGCTATTGTCGTGGATTTCTTCATGTTTCGGGGCTGTGCCTCGAAACATGTGGAAAGTCTGGAGGAATAATCTTCTGAACCCAACCCAGTTCTTCTACAGCTTTATGTTACTAGACATAGCTCACCAGAAAAAAGGGCCTTTATTACCAACTGGTGTTCATTAAAGCTTTAAACAACACCCAACTATTCATTCCAACACCACAAACGGGTGATGAGTTACATAACTTAGTTAAGAATTTGACTACAGAACTGCAGGATGCTCTTAAACTAAATAGCAAAGCATTTGAAAATACTAAAAAAGCTTGCAGCAAAGAACTCGGGAATGTTATCAGAAGTCCAAGCAATGGCAGATCTCAAAGTGTCCTACGGACAAAACTCTAATCAACCTGCTAAATCATTAAGGTCAGACTCCTTCCCCGTACACACACTGACAATGACTGAGCCAGATACTTATCTTTTCTTTAAGGGAAAGATAACTCAGTTTGAAGGGCCACCTGAAAACTTCACAGATGCCACACTAACATTCTGCCCTTAAATGGCCAATATGGAATTGCTTACACCGAGGTTGAGAAAGCTGAGTTGCTTGCCGATCACTATGCTTCTCAGTTCTACACAAACAACATACCCCACTCACCCACAGAAAATATGGCTGCACAGACATTAACAAACTTTACCTCACAACCGCACACAAACAACATTTCTCTCGTTGTACCATCGGAGGCCTTTAAATACATCTCCAATCTGAAGACCTGCAAAAGTCCAGACATTGAAAACATCTCAAATAAAATGATCAAGAGTATCGGAATCTATATATGCTATTCAAGCTCATCAAAATCATCAACTATATTCTTAGTCTGGGCTACTTTCTAGCCTACTAGAAGACTGCAGTGATCTCAGCGATTCCGAAACCAAGCAAACCAGCATGTGATCCGGCATGTGATTTATTCAAACCAGCATGTGATTTATTCAATCGATAATTAACTTTGTAAGGTTTATTATGCGTTTTCTAACAGTTATTTTATGTTTTATATCTTTCCTATCTTATTCTAATTTCAACTTACAATTTCCTGCCAGAATGTAAATTCAGAAACGCAGGTAATGCAAATGAGAAAGAGTACTATTTAAGTCGTGACTTCGCTGACTTCAAAAGAGACAGTCTGATTCTCTGACTAGCGCGCGTTTGCCTTCTGGCTAAGTCTCTCTTAGCTGTTACTATACTCGGCTATACCTTAGGCCCTTGCTTGGCTTCGCCGGTTTAATTAATACTTAGGCGCCAACTAGTTAGATTCTGATAGCTTCGGCTATACCTTTTTGTAGCTTAGTTAAACTAGTATTAGTTTAAATTATTATTATTTTAAGTTGTAGCCCGAGTGGAGGCTTTTTGTAAAGTTCTAAGTAGGAACTGATTGTAAATATACTGAAAAATAAAGGGTTATAAGAACATGGAAGTAGTACTCACCAACTTCTGCAGTTTTTCTTTTCTTCCGCGCCAATGTTTTGCTGGTATAGGTGCGTTCTCCTCTTCCTCTCCATTGACAAGCTGCGCCTGTAACAATCCGCATCCCTACTGACTGCCTGTTCCGAGTATTCAAATCCCCCAACTACTACATATCCTCCAGAATGACATCAGCATACCGAGAAAATTCTCATGAGTGAATAAACAAAGACAACCTCTCCCAGCCGCCTACAACAGTTAATCTTAAAAAACACCTTCCCACCTACCGCGTGAGGGTCTTCCAACACAGACCGAGATCGCAATCATCGAAGATTCTATTCCGAGCTTTCAAGACCTTCATCCAGAAGACACTCAAAAACTACTCTCCAAAATTTATCAGAGTAACTAACACAAGGATTAACACAAGAGGAAGTCACATTATCTTCAAAGAGGCGCTAACAAACAACCTCAAGCAAATGAAATATCCGACACTAATGTTTGCCCTCCAGCACACATTGCAGAAAATCGTGAAAATGACTCAATAAGGATGTTAGAAGTAGACATGTCACTTCGGCAGTGCCACTATATACTTGGAACTGATTTGCACCATATCATGCAGTTCTGCTGACTGTCCCCTCTTCCCCCTTTACATTATGCTAATTAATGTTCTTCTTATTTCATAGTGTTTCGTTCCCTGGATTATTCTTTAAAAGTTTCCAACCTATGGTAATTATTGTTCAAGTAATGTACCAAAATATTTGCAAGAAGAAACTGTTAATATAATTGGTAAACAGTACGTGCATAACTGCGTCATAAATATTCAAATATTCAGGAAAGAGATAAATGGTACTGAAGAGTTAAAACAAATTATTAATTTCGAATTTCTTACATAACAGCAGTGAAATAAATTTTTATTTTTTTATTTCCTTTCAATGAATGAGTAATTAATGATATATCTAAATTATCACAGCTGCATTATAGACAAATTTTTTTTTTTTTAATCCTGAGCAGTTTAGAATGACCATCTTTCCAGAATTTCATATATGTGTTTTATTTTATTGTATTTCATTTGATTTATTTGACTGTTTCCTGTAGAATAATTTTTCTCTAAAGTTATATGTTTATCCGCTGTTTCTGAATTAAACTTACTTTAATTGAAAAAAGAATTGAAATCTGTAAGAAAACTATTAGTATTAGACCCTCTCAACAGTGAAATTGGGAAAACTCGTTTCGTCTAATATTTTATTCTACTAGATATTCAATGCTCTGTATATAAGGTTGCTTTGATGTGTTAAATTTATTTATTTTAAGACTGTCATTAGTGTTTCATATGAAATATTTAAAGAATGTCATTAATACTTCATATGTAAACAGCTGTAGAAATATAGTCATTTTGAATGATCGTGTAAGGTTCATCCTAATTTTATAACAGTTATTTTAATGAGTTGGTTGATGCACCTTTCCTATCTCTTCTAGCTTCAGCTTATTTCCTACCAGAATGTATTTTCAGAAAAGTGGTGAATACAAATGAGTAAGAACAGCATTTAAGTCGATGTTTCACCAACTTCGAGACAGAGCCCGAGTTCGTGCCCAGCGTGCGTCCTGACTTTGGCTATGTCTCTAAGCTATTGCTACGCTCGCCCGTACTTTAGGCCCTTGACTGGCTTCGCGGACTTAATTGAGATTTAGGGGCCAACTACCTAGAATCTTGATAGCTTCGGCTATATCTTCAATTAGCTTTAGTTAAGCTTAGTTATGTTTAATTTCATATTAATTTGAGTTCAAGCCTGCTGTATGCTCCAAGTTAGGAGATGATTGTGCCATATTTATTTTGAGAAATAAAGTGTTGTTAACCCTTTTTGAGTCTTATGTATCTGTTCACACACTTAAGTGATCATTTGCTTATCAGTTCAGGTTTTCGATTATTGAACTGTGAAATAAGAAGGTGAAACCCCACAATTGTATTAATTTTTTAATTTTTTCCTGATATTCTGCCCATTTTTTATGGTTATATAGTTTTGTAGAACTAATAAGTTGTTTATCTTTCCTATATATTTCAGCTTAATATTCAAAATATATATACATTTATGCAAATATGATATATTTTACTTTTAAAAAGTAAATTTCCCCCTTTCACAAAACCTGAAAGATAAATATGTTTTAAAACATGAAACTAAAATACGTTCTTTACTTTTTTTCAGCTACATTATTAATTCCACAAGTAAATAGTAATTAATGGCTACATAATACGTAGTAAATACATATTAAGCTCCAATCTGAACAAACCACCATGTAAAGCAAAGATTTTTATCTATGATTTAGAAAAAGTTCATTTGGATATTTTTTTTTAAAATTTTTTTTTAAAGTCTAAAGGGGTTTTATATCCCTCAAGAACTATTGTTTTTGTTTTGCGATTTTGCATTGAATCATTCTGAATGTCTGTTTCACTTTCCAAACTGTTGCCACCAAATACTATCGCTCTGTATTATATTTGAAAAAAAATAATGAAGAATGTGCATACATGTATATATATTTCTCGCATTGTGATAAAACGACGGTACCTACAGCAATCCAATTTTGAATGATGTAATATATACGGCGAATATGGGCATCTGGAAGGCCAAATTTGAAATTTGGAATTTGTTTTATTGTCGATTTCATATTTTGTAAAACTCTAATGAATTTTTGATGAGCAAACTCAAGGATTTCAAAGCGAGCCATGGCAACGTTGTACAGAAAAAACATTTTTATCTCCAGCACGAGACTGTGTATAGGAAATTCTAAAGATATGCTCAGTTTAAAATTATTATGCGATATTGTTCTTTAAGTGAATTTTATGGTTTAAGTGTGAAGAACATGATATTTAATAAATAAATTTAACACAGAAAATGTCAAAAAAAACGCCCCTTTGGACGTAATTTAAAATCTGAAACATTTCTGAATTCCCCCCCCTTTCTTTCTTATTTATATTTTCTCCAACTTGAGCACACATCCATATAAAGCAAACATTTATTATTTATAATTTAGAAAAACTTAATTTAAAATTTTATTCCCTTATTTAACACATTTATATTTTAACTATATAATTTTTCAGTAAAGCAATATAAAATTCAAACAAATCTTTTTATTAGAAAATATGTTAACACCGAGACAAAAATATGTCAAAGCATGGAAAGGGAGAAAGTTTTGTTGTCAGTTGCATTGCATTTTTATTGTCCAAGCTATTCAATTTAAGACTGACAAACATTCCATTAGACTGAATATACAATAATACAGTAAAAAAGCACATATAAATGCTTCCTCCAATGATGCAGATAAAAAAAATGGAAGATTTATTCTTTAAATGAGAGAAAACTCAAAACAATATCATGTGTTTTAAGCACATCAAATACTAATAAAAAAAATATGTGCAAGCCATATATGGCCAAGAGTATTAACTATTCTTACTTGAGGAATGGGTCCCCTTCTAGCAAAACAATATTAACATTTCACATGCCATCCCATACCACTTGTCTCAATAATGATTATGCAGAACTCACTTATCACACTTCATCCTATATCGAGGGAAAAAATCTGCATTCAGAGAAACATTTTATCAGAATCTAGCATTAAGATCCTCTTTTACTTGAATATGCTTTCCTAGATGGAATTTGAGACACTGAAAACTGGCAAATTAAAATTTCCGAGATAAATAGTTTTCACTCTCATAAATATATACAGTATATGGTTCCTCTGAAGTGAAAACATGAGTTTTATATGTCTTAAGACATCGACATAGATGCAATTTCAAAGAATTCAGAGAATCTTTTTATCAGAAGGAGTTTTGCATTACATTTTGTTTCCTTGTTTTTCTTTAAGTTATTGAGATAGGCATAGGAAAAGGATATTTAGCAAAATAATGATACTTACCATCTCTATGCACTGTCACTTACACTGAGTATATGCAGAATGGAACAGTAATCTCAACAACGATCCGGAACTCGAGTGGAGCACATCCAGCTATAACTTTACTTTCAATCTTGGCTACTTTCTGCAAGAAGGAATATATGCTGGGGAGCACGATAGGTGCAATGAAGCGAAACTACACTTGCGACACATGCTTCTGCTTACTATACAGGAAACACAACAGCAAAGAAGAAAGAGAAGGAGATATATCAAAACCGTGGAGACTGTGCTAGTCCACTTGGCAAATGTCAATAATCCCGTTCTTTTCCCTGTATCTCCATTTCTTGAGCCAGTGCCTTCTGTCAGCAATTTTTAGATTCAATAAAGAAATTGTGGTTTCTGTCCTTCAAACAAGCTGTAGGCTCTGCAAATTTTAAGCTATACACATAAGTAATATTTTTATATTCATACAATTTTGATAGTACAACATTAACTGGATAACATGAATTATTCAAAATAGGCTACAAAGGTTAGTTAGATTAACTTGTTTATTGTTTTGTTAATTTGCCAAATGTGATAAAAATGCAATGTTGGGTGGGTTACACACTGTCAATTTATTTTCAATGTTTCAATTGTTCTATCGTTCTGCTTGGTTCTTTCCAACCAAGCAGATTGTTCTTCTGTTTGGCATAATCTTTTCCACCTTGCAGCGATGAAATTTCAGGCTTTTCTTGATTTCAGCCAGATTAGTGACAACGACAACAACATATCTCCTTGTGAGGGCATAATTATGTTGATATAATATTCTAGAATTACATGGACCATAATGTTACAGAACAGTGTTAATAAGATATTTTAGTTAAGAAGTGCAAAATAAACTTTCATACAGAATGCTTCAGTCTTCAAGTCTTCGACTTCTGGTAAGTTCAGCATTTTGCAAATTTCGTCGGCTTTCAGGCTATTATAGATTTGAATGTAGAACAGGGGCATCTGCATCCTGGTTTTTCAACATTTTAGTTGAGAAATTTTATGGACTTTGAACCCACTTTGATTGTTGTTTAACGATGTTGATCGGTGTTACCGAGGGCAACCCTCGAATGACCATTTTTAAAGGGCGTTCAGCTTTTTTTAGACTGTGTGGATTTGAATTCAATCTGATTTTTTTAGAAAATGAACTAAAAATTCTGTGTCCAAAAATTAATATCTTGCTCAGAATGTATTCAGGGGGTATGTCTTCTGAGCTGTTCCAACAGGAAGAACCAACCAGCTCTAGGTTTGATGAATACTGGGGGGTGGAGTCTTACGGCCGACTGTGGGGTATTATTTTCAGCATTACTAGTTGAATTTTCCAAGTTTGCAAACTGATTAGACATACTGGTAGTTTAATTAGTATTATCTGGAGTCCCTGGGACTTTATTAGCGATAAGATGTTTGAAGGCTTTGTCTTAACTTCCAGACTCTACTGGTCGAGATTGTTGTTTGTTCTCAGTTTTTTTTATTTTTTTTTTTTTTTGTATTAATGTTTGCAGGACTAGAAGGGTGGGTAGCAATTAATGCTGTTTTTAGAATTTAATTTGTTGTAGTTGGCAAAAAATTCTTATTCTGTGGCTGTAAATCATTAGGTTAACACAGTTTTTAAGGAAAATAAAATTTTCTCACCCTTGCTCTCATCTGTTTCAGCATCGGCTCCTTTTTTGGGTTGTCCTGAAGTTCAAGGTGCTTCATCTTTCGAACATCTACTTGGTGTGGTGGTTCTTAGTGCATACTGTATCATATTCTTGATGAGTTCCTTTGGAGATGGTTGAGGTGACTGCATCCGAGTTCGTAATAAGACGAAGAGGTCTAAGAAGCTGCATAATCACATTCATAGGATGATGACAGCTGGCGGCCCCGCATTCGGGTTAGCAATAGCAACAATGGCGCTCGGTGTCCATGACACAGATCAAAATAAAAAAATGATGATAACTCACAGATCTGTTTATTCATTTTCGTGAACATGGGTTATATACCAGGTGAGTGTACGAGACCTATGAAAACTCAAATTTCTAAGCGCCACCTCATAGACATAACGACGGACCAGCAACAAAATCGTTTTTGTTTTGCTCGGAGAGAAATTTTTCGTAAGTACTTTTTGCTTATTCTATGCATAGGGTGCTAGCACCAAGCTTCAGACATTATCTTAATTTTATAGTTTGTCACTGTAAGAGTGGCAACCGTCGGATCTCCATGTTGTCCAGTTTATTGTCTGTTTGTCTAGTTTGTTGCTGCTCTATGGATTTTAAAAATACACTAGATGCTTTGGAATATTCGGTAAAAAATTAATTTAAGTTTATTAAGAGAAAGAACGGTTAGTTCTTGCAAATCTCGAACACTTGCTGACAACAGATGTCATCGGTAAATGTCAAGATAATTTCATTGGTTTTATTGAATTTAACTCTGATTTTATTGAATTTACTTGAATGAAATGAAATCGCTAACTGAGAAATGGAAACCTGTCAGAGAGTCTTTTACAACAGCAATTCATGCAATTTTGAAAGAATTAAAAAAGAAAATATTTATCTGTTGAACTTAGTACATATTATACTCAAATATTAAATTCAAAATTTTCGTCAAATGATCAGTTTGAAAGTGTATGCGCAAAAGTTGAAAATTACAAAGAAAAATTAAGATTTAATAAGAGTAAAATTGGAATTATTTTTCAATCGCCAAATGAAGCAATCCATTTGGCAATGCGGTGCCAAATGTGAATAACTGGAAACGGAAATTACCGAAAATGGAGTTAAAACAATTCGATGGCAAAATTGAAGATTTGTTACCGTTTTGGGGACAATTTTGGTGAATACATTTCATTTACATTCAAAACCAGGACAAGATTCATTATCTCATTCAAGCGACCGTACCCGGTACAAGACCACGTAATAGTGTGAACAGCTTCCTTGCAACTGCCGAAAATTATAAAAAGGCTACAAGGAAGCTTAAGAAATAGGTTCGACAGGGAAGAATTTCTAGCAGAATTCTATATTCCAGAATTAATAGGTCTAATTATTAAAAATGTTACTGATTAAAAAGGAAAATGCAGTAAATTAGAATTGTATGACAAGTTAGAATTGTATTTACGTTCATTGGAATCAACAGGAATGACAAGTGACAAATATGCTGCAATGCTGTTTCCGTTGTTAAATCATGCATTCCTGAGGAAGTTTTATGAGTTTGGCTTAGAAATTATGCATCAGTGATTACAGCAGAAAATTCTCACTCTGAGAAATTGAAACAATTATTGTTGTTGTTTTTATAGAATGAAGTGGAAGGACACCAGAGAATTTCTTTGGCAAAGCTGGATTTAAATTAGTTGATTCAGGTGCAAAGAAAGAAAGTAGAAGAGATAAAAGGTACCAGGGTGAACATTTCGTGCTTACAGAGAATGATTTATGATCAAGCCATAATAAAGGAACCAATTATGGTGAAATGAATTCCTGCGTATTTTGTGAGAAAAATCGTGAAAGTCGAGATTGTTTTGTTGCTCAGAGGATGACTTTCAGTCAAAAGAACAATGAAATTAAGAAAAACAAAGGGTTGCTTCTTCTGCCTCAAAATTGGATACAGGGACACAGGGCAATGGAAGACAAATGTATGATGTCCGTTATGCTCAAAAAGGCATTGAGGTGTCATGTGTCTGGATTTGAACACCAATCAAAGAGCAGTTGATGCTGAAAAGAACAAAGAAGAGGAAACACAAAATGTATCACTTGCAAGGACCAGTTTCCTAGATGGAGTGTTTCTTCAAACACTATTAATTAATACAGATGCAAACACAAGACAGATAGAGCACTTATCGACACAGGGTCGGAAGGTTCATACATATTAAAGGAGACTGCTTTACACATAGAGTGCCACGCAATTGAATCTGAAACTTTTAATTCATGCACTTTTTGGAGGAGTAACAACGAACAGAGAAATTCACAAACACTATGATGGGAACGTTAGAAGCTTAAAAGATGATTTTTCTAGATGACTAATCTTGTTGTAACAGTTGAAGATTTGTAAATCTGTAGTCCACGATAAGGAAGCTCCTGTTGAAAGATAAATTTGACGCATACAATGCAGTGTTTGAAAAGTGGCTCGAATCTAGAGTAGTAATAGAAGTATCAGAAGAACAGGAACGAATTAATAATCATTATCTTCCCCACAGACCGGTCTTCAAATTTTTAATTTGTAAACTATGAATTAATCATTTCTGATTTAAGGATTTTGGATTTAATAAATGGTTTATAGAAAATTTGAAATGTTGGACTACCTTCATTGTTGTCAAACAGTGACATTAAAGGTTATTTGTTCGCACTAAAATTCAGTGAAGGTTATTCAGTTCGATCAAAAGTTATTCCTTCATATTAAAATCCAATAAAAAGGAACTTTCCGTAGTATTTCCGTTACAAAATTAAGAAAAGTACCCCAAAAGGGATCAACAGAATTAGAAAACAGTGTGCTGTTTTTAGTTAACACTGTTTTTTATATAGTATGCTATGTGAATTAATAACAAAAATTGTGGAATTTAATTATTTTTATATATCAAAGGAACAATATTTATGTGCCATTGATTAATGAAACTGGTACATCTTCAAAAGAATAAATATTGTCAATTTATATAAAGTCCCCACACAGGCAAATAATAAAATAGTGAATGCTGCAGGCAATGCATATTATGAGAAAATGTGGGAGAAAAGGGCAGTGAATTTAAATAACAGTTGGAATGTAGTGTTTAATGAAAACAAATATTTAAAGCTGAGCATGTACAAGAAAAAGGTCTGTATGTTCATATATTTAGCAGAAACAAATAATCATATTTTGATGTACAATTAAAATCAAGCAATAAATAGTTATCCATAATGATGTTTATATTATTAGGTCAATTATATTTTATGCAGAAAGAATGCCTGAAGAAAGAAACATGCCTTATTCAAGTTCATTATTTTACAAGTCTACTTATTTAATGAACAATTTGTTAAAATATGTAGTCTTATATTAAATATGCACTATATTCAGACGTTCTGAATAATAAGTTGGAATTTAGAAAAACAGTGATATAACTTAAGAGAATTTTGTCAACACATAGAAAATTTTTTACTGTCTTACTTAAATAATTTATTAATTAAATTTGAGAAACATGCAAAGAAAAACACAGAATTATACTAGTAATCAGAGCATTACTAAGATTATTAAATGAATTATGCAATGGCACACTGGGAGCCTATACAGGAATGAAAGTGAAGAGATGAAAGTTTATTTCCCTCTACTGCAAAAATCTGTCAAGGCGTATGTCAAGTTCTATCAAATATGCCAAATAATTAATACTATTAATTACAGTCTGGTCTAGGACCAGACTAGTTTTTCTAGATTTTCTAGGGTATGCGGATGGGTCTCAACATTAAACATAAGAAGAAATTAAATAACCTTTTAGTAAACACCAATGGTTCAATAAAACAGGCTATTAATTATTTTTCATTTTTTATTTCTAAAGTAACAAGTAAGTAAATATATGTCGCAATTTAGAAAAATAGTGAATTAAAAAATTAATAAAACACAATAATTTTAATTAATTTTTAATAAAATACAACGGTTCAATAAAACAGACTATGTTAACAAAAAGGCATTAGAATAAGCCTTTGCAGCAATCCCAAAAAGGTAAATTACAAAACTACTAAGGAATTAATTTTGTAGTTATTGAGCAAAAATCGTACATTCAATACGCCATCACTATACTACGTAGTTACCACCTAATATCGTATGTTTTTTCGAGAAGAATGCTGTATATAGATGCGAAAGCAGGATCTTGTATGGAAGGAAATGAAGGTAAAAAGGGGAAATCAACATGGCCGCAAAAGCATGGAATTTTGCGACTTCTGAGCATATTAAAGATGACATAACGTATCTCTTTGCAACAACCTATGCACAACGAGATTGCTGTGTCACTACGACATCAGCATGCAATTTGTGATATGAGAAACCAATCAGAAAACATGGGTAAGCCATATGGCCAAAAGTATTAATTACTCTTCAGTTTTACTTCAGAATTTGGTCTCCTTCTGCTGGAACAATGACAGTATTTCACATTTATTTAATTTCCCAGTCTGGAAGTCCCCCCCTGCTACGAGAGGAGAGGCAAAGGATTAATTTTCATGGAAGTTATTTTTTTCCCTTCCATGTAACTGCAATAGATTATTTAAGAATTCAGTTTTGCAAATTCTTAAAACAATACAAAACTTACGGGAGAATCTGCAGAAAAATTCATTAATTTATACTTATTAAAAGCTCAAACTGAACATCAGTGCAAAGAAAATTCTTAAATACATTAAATAAATGACATCATTTAAACTAGAAAAGTAGCAAGCCTGTTCAGGTAAGTTTGACAGCTAACGTAATAGAAATTATTTCTACTCTTAAGGAAGTATTAACATTAGAAGCACAGTAGAAATCAGTAAAGTATTTACTGCCCTCAGTAAATATACCCTGCAAAATAGATGAAATATGAAGATGCTACTTACCATCCTGATATCTCACTGTAATCTTTCCCAAGTGCAGAAATTCATCATGCTCAAAAGCAAAAGTGTCTGTTATTGGCCAGAGTCTTGGACATCTTCTAATAGACAAGTTCAACTCCATTCCAATTGTGAAAGACAATCAACTTCTTTTAACAGCAGACTTCTCCAAAAGATTTCCTGTACTGCACGGACTTTCATTAAAGTACCAAAATGGATTATGTATCTTACAAAGGCCATTCGTCTGCTGGACCATTCATCTTATACTATAAGACTATAAGACCATTCGTCTTACAGTGTTAAAACAATATGGTAGCTATTGGGGTGCAAAGTACACTTTCACACAGAAAGTTTCAGGCTTTATACAGAAGACCGGCATATTACATACAAAGTGTCTCAAAATTTTACATATATATATATATATATATATGTGCGTGTGTGTAGATACAGTATGTACGCAGGACCCCAGCAAGGGCAATGAGAGATGCTCCTAGTTGCTAAGGTAGATTTAAGGCAAGAAAAATTTCAGGTATTTAAGGTAGATTATATCAATCAGTGGGTAACAGTTAGTTTTGACAATACAATCATTTTGAGCAACATAATGACAAAAGATAGTCATATCGCGATTAAAACTTGTTCAGATGAACCAGCAACAAATCATTCATTAGGCTTCATTCACATCATCAAATACAGTGGTTGGGAGATATTTCTAATGAGGTGATTCGAATATTAGATTCATTGCATATAGAAGCTTCTAAAAGAGAGCAGATGTTTTAATATTTATTTTGTGTCAAAATGTTGACTCCAATACTCATTATTTATGATCTCAAAAAGTAGCTATTGACATTCCTTTATTAGACAGCTTCCTAGAATTTAAGTAATAGATGTGCTTCATTAGAAACGGGATATAAAAAGCCCATTTTTAAAGATGTAGAGACATTAGGTTATTTTGAAAGCAGGAGTGATGAAAAATAAGCAACGCCTTCTCCAGGAATCGAACCACGGACCTCTCGGTTACTCATCGAGTGTGCTGACCGGCAAAGGCATGCGAAGAAGGCGGGAGAAATACCTTACAAAGATGGCATGCAATTATTCTTTGAAAATTAAACATCAAATAGTGTTGTTGGTCTCCTCCAAGTGGCAGATTGTATACAGCATTCTACAATAAATTAAAATGCTAAACATTCATTTATTATTCCATCTCCTAATAGACTAAGTGAATTCTTGATTGAGTTGTACAAAATTACATAACTTACATGCAAGCCATATAGTGGTAAATTCGATTTCAAAACAATTGTTGGATCAATGGAACAAACAAAATTATTGAAGGTTTCGTAGCAAAATACATAGTTTGTACAGTAAAATGTAACTTGCCAAGAAAGGCTGTTTGCCAACTGTACTATTAACTATGATGGTTCAATACGTAGTAACAAAGAGCATGGTAAATGGACTACTAACAGCTATACTGCGTTATTCGTTTGCATGGCAATAACAGCTGAACTCACCAAAAAATTATCTCAGATTTAACAATTGACTGCTGCATTCAACAGGTTTGCTGGAAGGCAAGGCTTAATTGACACATTTTCTGTGATAATGTAAGTAACTTTGAAGAAAAGAGAAAACTGTGTGAACTTGAAGGAATTATGAGAAACAACTACAAGAGTTCCTGAATGTGATTGTATCAGCCATCAAGACCTTCATTTCATGTGGTTTTTGTTGCAGAAAATGAAGCAGGTATTCTGGAAGAGATGATGCAATGAATACTTAGCTACATTGCAATCCAGATCAAAATGGCCAATCCTGGAAACTGGTCATATCATTCTGGTAAAAGGTGACACTTTCCCAGCTACATGCCCATTAGGAAGAATACATCTGGTATATCCAGGACAAAATGAACTTGATCGTGTTTGTAAAGACTGTGCTCAAGTGTTATTTCAATGTTCAGTAAGAAAGTTAATTCTCTTGCCTATATCTTCATGTCTTAATACAATTCTTGAAGGTAGGTGTGATGGCTCTGTGCCCCGTGGGATCTGTACTTGCATCTTCATCTGCAGCACATTATAAGCTGTGAAAATGACTCACTACTGGTGTTACAAATAGCCATGTCACCATAGCAGTGCTGCTGTATTCTCCGGACTGACTTACACTACAATTATTATTTAGGATACCAAAAACAAACGTTCTCAATATAATTGGTAACAACAACTGAAACAAAATATATGCATAACTCTATCATGAATATTTAAATGTTCAATGAAGAGAATATTCAGATGTTGTTGAACAGGTGAAAAATTATTAATTCCATATTTCTTTTATGACAGCAGTGAAAGAAATTTTCACTTTTTTATTTAATTTCAATGGAATTCATAAATATATTTCAAAATATCACAACTACTTTATAGACAAAATCTTTTTTTAAATACATATTAAGCAGTTTAGAATAATCATCATCTCAGAATCTCATATTTGTGCTTCACTGACAGTTTAACTGTTTTCTGCAGAATAATTTTTTTCATATTGTAACATAGCCATAAACTTCCCATCTTTTCAGAATTATGCATTCATTTTTGAATTATTTTAACTGAAAAAAGAATTGAATCTGTTGGAAGACTATTCAGTATTAAAGTCTCTCAACAATAAAACTGGAAAACTTGTCTCAAGGCAGTACTAATAATATTTCATTCTACTAGATATTGAGCTCTTGCCTTTGATGAGTTAATTTTATTGTAATTTTGATTATTTAAAAATGTCAATTATATTTCATACACAAAATAACATAGGTGTTGATTATAGTCAGTTTAAATCCCTGTATAATTTTAAAATCTTTAATTACACTCTGCCTATTTTTTATTCTTAATTACTGAATTAATAATTTTTATCTCTCCTATATAATTCAGCTTTCTGCTCAGAACGTATAAATTTATGCAAATATGATTAATTTCGATATAATTAAAGTATGAGACCCCAAATAGGTTCTATTTTGGGGGGATTACATTATTAATTCTGAAGAAAAACATCAAGTAATGCATTTTACGGCATATAACACGTACTTTCACCAAATATATGATAGAAATTTACAGGCGCACGTTATACGCCGAATATAAAAATGATAAATTAAAAATTCAGAAAACATCGGCATGGCAACAGTTACACATTTTTACGTTTACTTATGCTGCTTATGAAATGACATGCCTTCTAAGCTTAAAAACTTTTCATTGTGGGCTAGCATGAAAAGTTCGTCTTCCGCGGTATCTTCAGTTACACGATCGATTTCTGTTTCATTTTCATCATCACTGTAAATCTGATACACAAATAACTAATCATCACCTGCTCCATCGTTCCACCAACACCAAACATCCTTGTTACACCACGCTTTCCATTTTTTTCAGAAACTGAATGACTTTACATTTGAAACAAGCACTGTATTGTTTCGTTTGATCGGAAACATGTTTACTACTAAACTAACACAAGATCAACTATATTTCAACTAAAAACTTCGATTTCACTTCAAAATCACGGCTTCAAATGTTTACAGAAAGAGAAAAACATCTGAAACCCAATTCCACGACTTCTTTCGTGTTGGAAGTGCATTCTTACTCCAGATTATATTCACTTTTCTGGAAACCCTACAATAGCATGCTTTTGGACACTTACATTGAATGCAAATCCATCCTCTTTGCAGGAATATTTACTCCCTCAAGCATTTAAACCACACACATATTATTCCCCTCATCACTTGTCAATTCAGTATACCACTCTTCAAAAGGCTAGGCCAAATCTGCAAAATCTTCAAATAACTGACCTCAAAAGATAACAGCACTGCACATGTATCTTTTAGGTTTCTTTGTGAAAAATTGGATGCATGTTATATGGCGAATATACCTAAATATTTAAAAATGTAGCTTGAAATTATAGATGCGCGTTATACACCGATGTGCATGAGAATAGAACTGCATATCAGGACTATACACAAAAAAATAACAGTTGTTTCAAAAATGTCTGCTAAAACCATAGACTTTATTTTCCTTTCTTTTAATCCATATTTGCAAAATAAACAGAATAGTACACTCATATTAAATACGGGAGGATAATACATTAAAAAATAAAATGAGGAGGAAAGATTTAAAATAAAAACAGAAACAGTTTAAGGCTATCACTTATGAATTTGTGTTTTAGAACCTCCTTATATCACAGATATACAGATATAGTTGCATACTCTTCAACTATTATGAACTGCATATTCGCATGTACCGTAAATAATTTTGATGATTACTAAACAGTGAGGAGAAAGCTAATGATAGTAAAGTAACCTGCCATACTACACAGACAGTAGTTCAGCAAAATAAAAATCATGAATGCAGAAAAAAGTGTAGAAATTTAAAGTGGGGTAGTTCTCATAAGCATAAATGTAAGCATAATTTAATAGCAGAAATTCTCAGAATGGTTCAAACATATATTTATAGTCACACTTTTCATAGACAAGACTGCAAAAGCGATATTAAGCTCTTAATTAAAAAAAATTACATAAGAAGTGTTTGGAATAAATACAACTCTAATTTAGTAAGTAAAATAATTTAGGATTTAATGCTTAAATATCTCATGATTCTTCATGACTCACAAGCTATGTGTAAGCCTAGGTTAGTAACAGAAAATCTAACCATGGACAGATGTAGTTTATTTTTAATTCATGTCATGATTTTAGTCAGTTCTAGCTTGATTTATTCGAGTTGAAATATTTTTAAATTTCTTCAAAATCTTTTTAACAATACCAGACAGAACAGAATTTGTTTTAATACCACTATTCTCCATATTTTTCATATTCCGCATGTGTCATAGCATGAGACATCAAGCATAGTTTTAAATATTTGGTGCAGAAATTAGGAAACTGCTATAAATTAAATTTATTCCAAAACAAAATCAAGATTTTCTATTAGCAAGTGAATGGATGTATTCTTTCCATAAAGTTATTGGTACAGAAATTTTGCAACTTACTAAAATGAATGTTTTAGAAATTTTATGAAATATTCTCTCAATATAAATGAAAAACTTCATGAATTTAACAATTCCTGCACAATGTTCAACGAAATTATTCCTTCTCCTTTCAAATTCAATTCAAAGAATACCTTTTCATTAGTTGAGTAAAAAAGCATTTTTTTTAATCTTTCTTAAAGCCTATCATTCGTGTCCAAAATATAAATAAAAACAATATGCACATGGAAAGGTAGAAAACATTTGCTTAAGACTAAACTAATAAACTATTCCATTAAAATGATTTATCGGGTAAATCAGTAAAATACTTATAAAATCAAAATATATATATATATACTAAAACTTAATTCTCTACACTTGATAGAAAATAAACTAAAGGGTTTTGTGTTTCAGACATTAATATTCTAAAAAACTTTCATTCCGGCTCCACATAAAAATAAAAATTAGGCAAAATATCCAATGTATGGATAGAAAATGCAAATAAATCATTTAGAAAGGACTGCATAGAGTCCTTTAACTTGTTTGTCTTTACATCTAAATTTGTTTGACTTATCCTTTCCTTTACTGATACATGATACTGACTGATGGAATATTATTAAAAAGGCTGTCTCATTGGAGAAATTTCTAATGGAAAATGAATCACATTCACACTACATATCTATGAAGGGAGATACTCCTTTCTTCCCTTACAATTATTTTTTTTAATAAAATATAATTTTATAACCAGTTTTTCATAAAAAATTGTTTTACAACACATTTGCATATCTTTACCCAAACTAAAGCATTTTAAAAATCTGAGATAAAATTATTTTTAAGCCTTATCCCCCCCTCCCATAGTGAAAATTTTATTTGATCAACTTTATTGTATGAATCCTGCTGATTTTTAAATAACATATAAAAAATATCTAGGAATGAAAAAATTGAAGGCAGAAAATTATTTGATGTCTCCCTCTTGCCAGGTACATTATCCTCTGAGGAGAGTTTGATGCACAAGCATACTCCTCAAAGATTACCATTGCCTCCTTACAAAACACTCATTTTCTTTTTTTATAATTAAAAAGTATATGCAGAATGTTTCAAAGAATAATTGCTTTACAGTTAAATGTTAAGGTATGTAAGAATAAAAAATTAGATTTTTCCTTAACGCCTAGCTATGAAGTCTACAGATTTCATAACTTCAGTAATTGAAAATGAAAGACAATAGAAAAGTTTTTAAAAATTCACATGGTCTGATATTTAAAGGAAAAAATTTACAAAACACAAGCTTTTTTTAAAAAAAAAAAAAAGGTGGATTATTTCTTTGCAGTTGTGCTTGCGCTTTGATTTATCCTGCATAAAAACTTGTGGGTTTTAAACAGACAACAATCAATTATAGGTTGAAAAATTAATATTAAAATCCTCTTAACATTTCATCATTTTTTGGCCTACGATTTTTTTTAAAAATATGTATATAAACATATAAGGCCTAAATACTGAGAATTAGCCTCAGATACTTAAATGCTAAAAATTAGCCCAGATATAAAATGCAAGACTGTCATTTCCCATTTGAAATTTTCAAAGAAATGTAGCATTTAATGCTATGTAAATTCAACAGTTTCACAAGTATATAATTAAAACAAATATAAAATATATTTTTATGAAATATAAAGTAGATGCATAGTTTGCCATTTCTATACAATTCTTATGTAATACATATGTTTGCATAATAACACATGGTAACATGGTGTGGTTTACATAATAACAGACAATTTTGCCAGCCTCCTTAATTTTTTTCCACCACACATAAAATTTATTCCGTACAGAATATTTTATTGCAACGATTTTCAGATACATAAATTTAATTTTTCAGGTAATAAACTGAATTCATATTAACAGTTACTTAATAATAGTTATTAATAAGAAATTTTAGGGACATAAGCCATTGTAGGAATAGAAGAAAATATAAACTATTGAGAAGAATGTTCCCACTCTTCTTTTTTTTTTTTTTTTTTTTGAGTAAAAATCCCGAAAAGCACAAAACTTTTTTATTTTAAAAATAGGAATTAATGTTTCTCAGTAACAGAGAAAATTATAATTACAAATAATTTTTCCCAAGAAATGCACATCATTATGATAATAAAAATGCATTAATTTCCGATTTTTAAATTAATTTTGAAAATTTCAGAGACCTGATAGTTTAAAGAATTTTTTGCTCACCCGAATGCTTTATTTTATGCAACTTTTTTCTTTAAAGCAGTCACTGTCACATCTACTATTTAGTGCATTAAGTCCTATATTAAATATATTGGACAATATAAAGCAATTTATAAAATTCAGAATAAATCTAATAATAGCTCTACTCTTCAAAAACTGAGTCTAACTGCTAAAAAGAATCAATTAAAAAGAGGAATTATTCAACATTTCAACAATAGATTTCAATATTCAATATTTTTCAATAATAATTCTCAATTTCACAATATTGAAATTACAAAGCATTTTTCTCGAAAAAAAATTACAATTATATATTAATAAAAATAGATTAATTTCCAATTTTTAAATTAATATTCAGATTAATAACACTGGAAGTTTCAGAAACAAGATACCTAAAGCTTCTCACCTAAATAATCTAAATTTTAGCAGTATTTTAACTTTTTTTTTTCCTTAATTTGTTCCAATCATTAACATAGCTATTATTTAGTGCTACAAGTTTACACAGAAATGGCAAATGAAATGACAGTTTTTGCAAGCAAAGAAAAAACATGATCAGATGTAACATCAAATATCAATGACAAAAACAAAAATATCTTTGAGAATGCATATCAAGCAAATAGTATCTCACAGTTCAAAATTAACGATCAAATCCCAGCATCATGTATGTACTAATGAGCATTCGGGTAAACTGACTTTTTTTTTTTAAATAAAAATATGTGTGTGACTGTTTCTGACAAGTTTCATCTTTACCTCCCCTGATTGCTTAATTTCCTATATAAAAACATTATATAAATAAAACTCCAAAGACTTATACAGAATTTTATATAATATAAATTTTAAAAAAAGTAAAAAGATTTAAAAAATTATTAACACTAACAAGTTTAAATTTAATATAATGATTTTTAAAAATAGAAAGCCAAATTTAATACAAATAATTTTTAAAAATAGAAAGCTACTTTAAAATATGAATGTTAAGAGCACTAAATGTTTATCAACAGCAGAAAATTTTAATAAAAATTAATTTTAATATTTAAATTAATAATTCATCAAAAGATATAAATTATTAAAAATTTTAATTACTAATTTATTAAAATAAAACAATTTTTTTAATTTTTAAGTTATTTTATCAAATACACAAAACTACTTGCATTGTGAAACATGTTCATATATTCACACAATACGGCCTTTCTTTTGATTCTTTTGCATAAACTTCCTGCTATTTAAGAACATTATATGATGAAATATTATAGAACACTGGGGAGTGATGAAATTGTCACAATATTCAAATATTATCATTATAAAATGTATTCATACATTTCTAGTCACATAATAATGCTTGTCACATGCTAATAATGCTTGTCACATAATAATGCTCGTCACATGCTTAAGTAATGTTAGAACTACGTTGTAGATATTTCTCTGAGCAGAAACAAGGCAAAGAACTAGCATTTAAAAAATGCAGACTGCACTAAAATATCAACATATAAATAGCTGAAGTCCTGAATTAAATGAGAAATAAGTGTCCTTGTGGTAATAAGTGTCCTTGCCTCTCAAGTAGTAATCCAGATATGAAAACACAAAGTCATCGTCAGTTTATAACAAATGGCATGAACTAAAGTTCATGACTGCTTGGAATTATATTGAATCACACAAGGCAAACACATACTCATTTGGTAGGACTTAGGTGGTGGTGGGGGTGGGAGATACGAAGATTTAATATAGATGGGCACTTCTTGCCTGTTTGCTCAGCAACTGACTTGAGCTGCTGCTTTTTTTTTTTTTTAACAAACTCCAAAACTTGAGATTTTCATTAAACTTCCCAGTGAAGTCAGAATTTTCATGTCTACTGCTCCAATGGAAGGCACATTTCATAGATGTGGCCAAATGGTCAAAATTCCATCTTACGCAGGCAGGTTCTGCATCTCTTGCAAAGTCCGAAGCACTGACATCTGAAACGGCATTTGGTTGCTTCCCTGATCTGTACTTCTTTCTATTCTTTGCTTTTGATGGAGTCAGCGTTTTCATTCACTGATTAGCCACAGATGATAACCTTGAGTGGAAGCTGTTCTTTTGTATGAAAAGCATAAAACTGAGTCTCAGTTTTAAGGCACCAACAGCCCTTTCTCTAGTGTGCCAGTCATGGAACGTGAACTCTACAAAGACTGCAGAGGAATAAGGCTTCCAATGTCGGAAACAGATTTCTTCCTACATGACTTAGGTGCAGGCACATTATGGGAGGCAGTCACCATTTCTTTTCGACAGGAGTTGAGGTGGCAGTTGATTCTGTCGCTGTAGGAAATAACTCCATCTCCTCCAGACAACTGAAGTTCTTAATAGAAATACTCTCATGTCAGAAAGAATCTTCATCTGGAGAGGAGTCACAATCATCTTTGCTTATGATGTCGGTCTTTGCTGTAGGCTGATCAGGTAGTTAACGAATATTCTTCACAGAATGCATTGAATATTCTTCAGAGAATGCATCGTGTAGAGACTTCTATCAGTGAGGACATTAAGGTGTATACATTCAGTGCCCTTCCCCCCCCCACACACACACAGGTGAATCCACAAGCAGTAATGAAGAACACACAGTTTCATAACATGTGGTCACAGTTTTGCAGTATCCGCCAGATGGCGAACAGTCAAGAGAATACATATCATGAATGGTAGCAAGTATATTCATTATAGTGAAAGGTCTCTATAGTGATATTATGAATAATAGTTCAAGTGCATGGAGGATCATTTAAATGCACAATGCTTAGATTTCATCATCAAAATATAACAGAAGATGAAAATACAGTATTAAGCAGAATATACAGAGTAAACATGTCAAACAAATACATAGAAACAAAAAATGAAGATGGACATAATTATCTACTTATATTATTTGCTTTTCATATAAATATAATATAAATGCATATTCAAATTTAATTAAAAAATTATACAATAATTTTGCTATATAATACTTATAATACAATAATTTTGCTGATTATTTTAAACAATAAAATCTGTCATATTCATAAGCCTTTAAAAACCAACAGATTTCCTTAAAAAACAGTCACACACACCAACTAAGTGCCATTACATTTATATATATTTTTTTTACAGAATTAGTAAATATTGCACATAAAAATAATAAAATGCATAAATTAAAGCATATAGTTTTTCAAACTCTGAAATTATTAAAAAAAAGTTCCTAAGAAATGATTTAAGCATTATCTAATTACTCTGGTAATCAGTAAAACAATCACTACAAAACTTGCTTTCTGTAGAGTCAGATTTAAACCCAGTTATGTAACACTATTTAAATAAATAATCCCCCCATCATAACAAAAGACAGAAGCAGGATAATATATTAGCAACCTAATAATTGATTTTTCATGAACTTTTTTTCTACTAAATAATTTTTTTAAACATGAAGTTTCTTTTTTAAACAAAAATATCTATTTAGCAATTACGCGCACAAAGGAAAATATTTTTAACAATCAGTTAGCTCTAAAAATCATTCTGTAAATTTTCAATACCCTTCCGACAATCAATTTTTCTTTAAAAAATTTTTCTACGACAAATTCAGCTTTATATTATTATTTAAATTAACACTATGGCACTGTGCTATTTAAACATAATTTGATTAAATCTGACACTATGTTTGAATAACATAGTGTCAAATTTTAAAAGAGTGTGCTCTGATAACTGTTTGAAATGCCTTATTATATAAATTACAGATTAAGATTCACATAGCAGACACACTAATATTAAAAGTTTCTATTAATTAAGGAAAAAAACATTACTTTTTTCAGTATATATAAAGTTTGCCTTAAAGTCAATTAAATTTTATATGAATTACTTTTATCAGTGTATATAAAGATTGCCTTAAAGTCAAATTAATTAAACTTTATATGATGCTTTCACACCATAATATTAGTTCAATACTCTGAAGTCAGCAAGACTACAGAGAAGGTAATTTCATATTATTCCTGAGGTAGTAACAATATGAAATTTCTGTTCCACTTCATGTTTAAAAAAAAAGTGAAATAACGAGTCTGAAATAAAAATATATCAGGCTGATCAGACAGTCTTGCATTAACCACATTAGCTTTTATGATGCATGTAATAGAAGAATGCAATTTTACATGCATAATATATTATTTAACACCTACCTAACAAGTTTCAGAGAAAGGTTTTTTTTATAAATTTTGTCAGCATATTAAAAAGAAAGATTTTACAAGGAGGCAAAGATTCATAAACATAATCCCTCTTGCATTATATAAAACATAATTTTGCTGCCATATTTAAACACTGAATTTTAAAAAAAAAGTTCTGGTACAAGGCACCAGGGGGGTGAAAAGGCTTAAAAATAACTTTTTTTTTTGTTTTTTAAATGACAATAATTTTGTCTGAGTTTTCTAAATAATTTCAATAAAATATGCAAATCTGATATGAAAGTAAACTTCTGCATTCAATATGAAATAAATTTTTATGAAAAACTGGTTATAAAATTATTATAATTTTATTACCAAAATCAGGAGAGGAAGGGAATCTACCTTTTTCCCCCTTCATAGATATGTAATGTGAATATGATCTGTTTTGCATTAGAAATTCTCCTACATAGGCATCCCTTCCCTTAGGCAGCGAGCTCTTATGTTATTTGCCATATTCAAATAAATATCCATTTTTAATATATTTAAGCATTGAATGAATAAATTCCTACTGTCCAACTTGTGGTGCAACCTGGCTAATAACCACGACCATTGTGTTATTTTTCTAGCTTTTAATTGTAGATTGTCAAGATGAATACTGTGTAACCTTAGATCTTAAAGATGGAAGAAACATGTTTGTATATACATAAAAATATTATGACTGACTACAGATAACCTAAAATCATAAATAGAAAAACAAAAGTAGTGAATAAAATCAAATTACAATTTTTATTGGTAAAAAATTCTGAAATAGTATATATAGATTCTGTTAATGATCTGTTAATTTTCTTTACGACAAACAACTACATAATCGTGCAAATTTCAGAAATCATGCACACATGTGCTGCACAAGCTGGCCTAAAATGATGGGTTAATCCTACTGTAGGGATAAGTAATATTACCTGGTCATAAGACATGTTGCCATTTAACATACTTAACTGAATTCATTATATTTTTTTTAATGGTCTGTTTATTTTCTTTACAACAAACGACAACATAATTGTGCAAATTTTAGAAATCATGCATACATGTGCTGCACAAACTGGCCTAAAAATGTTTGGTTACTCGTAGTGCGGGGATGAAGTAATATTTTTTAGGTACTTCACATCAGTTTCATTTGCCATACAGAGAAAGAAAACTGAAAATAATTTTCAAAATTTCCTTTTCAGAAACTTATCCATTTACCTTATAAAAAAATATTAATTAAACCTCATTTTTAAAATTTACATTTCCATGTGCATATAACGAAGATTATTATTATTTATATATATACTGTATGCATAGCCAGATTGACTCATATACATTTACTTCTGTTCCCCCTACCAATTCCTTCTTTCTTGGTCCTGGTTTAAATATACCATTCCAGAATCAAATTGGCAACAGGAATTATTTTGTGGGGCCTCATTTCCTCAAGTTTCTAATGACCTTTTGTTCCTAATGACCCTTTTCTCGATGCCCTAAACACATGCTTATTTTGCTTAAAGGTTAATCCATTTTTGACTGTATGTATGTACTATATAATACCAAAACTGTCACAGAGACATATATCGGTGTTAAAATTTTTTGTTCTTGATATAGAATGACATTCATACTGAGAATATAGAATGACATTCATACTGAGATATAGAATGACATTCATACTGAGGGTAATAACGAAAATTAGTATGTGTTTTTATTATATGCTAGCCTACATGTTGAATTTGAGAGATACATAATTTCTTCCAATATTAAAGGAAAATTGAACAGGAAAAATATGTACCTGGAAAATCTTAGTAACAATGGTGAAGTCCAAATTAAGTTAAAAATTTAGCAATTAATTTTCAGCAGTTAATTTCTTTTAAGGGAAACTCATAATTCACTTCATTAAATCAACAACCTTCTAAGTATCACATCTACTTTTCAACGAATAAAGAATTAAATTAAATCTGGCATTGAACTCTTATGTTTGTTTTTTACTTCCTTATAAAAAGTAAAAACGAAGTATTGTAATAACGAAAAACTTCAGGTATCATATTTCAACAAAAATATGTATTTTGAACACTATCGAATGCAATTTAATGATCTTTTTACGTGATACCTGAACAGAAGGACATAATAAAGGACTCATCCCCCCTCCCAGTAAACTACAAAACTGATTGAAAAGGGATTCTGAAGAATTTTTTCATGGTGTATGCATGTACGTGCATGCATATGTCTTTATCTTGCATAATTCAAAAACGAGTAGCATCAGACCGTTGAAATTTTGTATATAGGACTGTACTATAACATGTACATGTGCAACTCCTATTTTGGTTGCACCAAAAGTTATATATTCACTCGGTTACGCGGCTCAAAGAGCACGCTTTGTTTATTCTTATATGTTTGTAAATTATGCATCTTTTGCTTTAAAAATGAATTATGTTGTTCTTATCTTCTGGTTAAGGTTTTCATGCCTTAAGTTAACCTACACATTATATTTGCAGAATTATCACCAATTTAAAAGTTGCTAAAGTGCTGCTAAGCCTAATTATTTTGGCCATAGTGGCCATATTTGTTAACATTTGAAACTTAGGAGAATAGTGGATTTGTTGCCAATCAAGAGAAAGTAAGCTTCGCAACAACTAAGCTTTATTACTGCAAATTAAATCATGCTTAATACATTCTGGAATTCATGCGAGGAAATAAGTGCTTAAGATTTACTTCTTAATTTTTAATATAGATATTTCCAGTTTTATGTATTTTTGTTTTGTCACAAAGTGAGATCTGAATTAATTGAATGAGAAATACTGAATTGTCTGTAAAAAACTTCTTTTTTTCCCCTTAATTTCTTTTACACATTGTTTTATACTTATCATATATTTGAATAGAACATCTGGCAAAGATTAGATAATTCTTCAGATGATACACATCTTTTCTGCATTCAGTTATAAAATGAATGAGATGTAACGCTGTTAAGTGAACCTAGTGCCAGAATGTCACTATGGTAAAAAAAATATAGTGAATTTTAAAGACTGCATTTATTCTATTCTGGTTTATATGTTATTGATGAAGTAGATTTAATTCAATCCAGTAAGTTTAAATGAAATGCAATATATTCTGTACTTTTAATATTATTAATAATAATATTTCGCACAAGGAAGTCGTGGCGTACAACAACAGGTTTTTTACTTTAGTGTATGTTTCCAATTCTCAGCTTAGATGAAAAGAATGTAAGACATTAGAGTTACTCATATTAGGTCCTAATTATCAAAATATGAAATCTGAGAATTCTCGTATCACAAAAATTTCATAGAAAGACTATAGGAAATAAATAAAAAATAAAAACAAAGCATATAATTGTAGCAGACATTTTGAAAAATAATACAAATGAGGAAAATACATGATCACTGCCACCACTATATTGTAACTAAGCCCAGTTTTACTGCAACTATTAAGGTAATTGCTCTTTCTAAGCACGCCATGGAAAATAAACCAGGCCCGTTCCATGCATAATGAAATACTCAATGTGCATGAAAATTACTGTGGAAACGTACAGAGGATGGCACAGATGCACCCAGTGCTTCCATTGCCAGCCCTTTCGTCATGCATAAGCTACTTGCCAGCACCCCTCCCGCTATGTCAAATGCAGAATGAATCATGAATCCAGAGACTGTTCTAAGCCCCCTTGCCCACACATCACCTCCTCAGATTCTACTATCACTTTATTTTGGATTGCATCTGAATCACGGAGATGGCTGTCTTTTGTAGCCAATCGAGTGTCGAAAATTCAAACTGCCATTCCTGAGGTGAACTGGAATCACGTCCAAGGAAAAAATAATCCTGCTGATTATAGTACTAGAGGATCACAACCTAATGAATTGATTGAATGTGATTAATGGTTCAATGAACCTTTCTGGTTACAGAAAATAACACAAACTCAGTGCAAAGAATGATATCAACTTTGAATTTGATATCGAAATTCATCGCCTCACCAAAAATCTCCATAATTTTCTGGATAACTCTACCACCACCATAAAATCTGATCAATGTTACAGCCAGCTTCCCCACTAAATTAGAAATATTATTGAAGAATGAAACTGCCTTCATAAAAATTTCAGCCACACCAAAATTAATCAATTAAATTGAAAAATTAAATCTCTTATCAGCAAGCACAGATTCCAACTGTGGCAATGTAAAGTCAATCAGCTAAATTTAGATGCCAGTTCCTTTTCAAACTACATCGGAAGATTGAAGTTGACTAAACATTACTCTCCGTCAATCAGACACAAGAATACTACAGCTTCGACTGATTAAGAAAAAAGAGAGCTTTTTGCCAACTTCCTTGAAAATCAGTTCAGGCCGAATGTTTTTCCAGTTAACAACACTCCGGATCAAGAAATTACGAACTTTGTGACTGATTAGATTTCGTCTCCCTCTCCAAAGAATATCATACAGTTTCCACATCTTTGCTTTAATTCTCACATCTTCTGACGAACTTACAAGTGAGAAATTAATTTTCTCATACCATGGACTCGCTGAGACAACTCATGTACGTGCCTTCCACATGCCTGATACGCCAGCCGATCATCCCAGCATTGCTCTGGCCCCTCCTGCCTCATGATTAGCTTCTCCCTTCAGTTCAGCAGATGGAGCCACATGTGCCACCCATATCCAGTTCTCGCCGATGTTTTCTGTTTTAATGGAGGATAAAGTGTTCTCACTTCCTACCATATTTCTGTTACCTTCCCTGGGAAATTCAGTTAAGGGGCTCTCACTTTCATAGCATCCTTCGGCAACTCTCTGGGGAGCTGGTAACAGGTATTTTATAACAGTTGCATGCCAGCATAACAACTAGTGACAAGTTCCAGTTTTACTGCTGATGTAAATGAAAATTACTTTGCATTTGAACTCCATTCCAATTCACACAAATTTCATTCCTCCACTTTTAGTGGATTTCAGAATAATTTTTCCTTTAATTTCATCTTAACTGACTATTTTTTTTTGTCACAGTTTATGGTTTTTTTTTCCTTAATTAATCATATTAAATTTTTTGTATTTAAATTTCATTTCATCTTAATAGTCTCAGTTTACTGTAGACATTTACAGAGTTTTATATGAAGATTTCAAGCACTGTTTAATGAGTCAATTATTTGCATTTTAATTTTGTTTTACTTAACATACATTATAACGTTTAGCCACAATAGCACTGTGCACATTAATTATTAATTTCATATTCATCATTTTCAAACATCATCAAACATACTGAATAATGCAAAATCTTTTGCTAACAATCAAGGCTTTGAACTGAACCAAAAACCGAAAAAACCAGTTATTTTGGTCGGAACGAAAATTGGAACTCAACGGAATCCTTAAGAATACGATTTTTACTATTCAATACATTTTTCATCATTTTATTACAACTTTCAAATTAACAATGTTTTCTAATTTAATATCAAAATTATCTAAATGTTTGCAAAATTACTTAAAAAATACAATATCGATATTAAGCAAATTTGAACAATCACTACTGCCAATGGAACTGATATGATTTCATGTGTCAACTTGTTAAGAAATGATACTGACGAATTTTCAGTTATTGATATAGAAAATGAAGATTTTGAAACTAGGGATCACTTCATAGATGGGATAGGTTTTGATCATAACTTCTGTTTTGACAAACTTCAGAATACATTAAACTGCAAATACAATAAACTAGCCAAAACTCTATAAAAAAAACTAATTTTAGTAATTTTATTTGCTGAAGCTCAGGGCTTGGTAAAAAAGTTGCACATTCCGTCGTTAATGGCAAAATTTAAAGATCCTAACATTCAGAAACCAATTTTGGATTGTCTGACAAGACGGAATAGTGCATTTAATGTGTTAAAATCTTTATCGAAATGCAAATATTTCGGCTCATCTTTACAGCATTTGGACACATTACAAACTTAAAATTATGAAATGTTAAAAATTTGTGAGCAGATATTTTATTCAATCAATTACATAACAGAGAATCGTTGATACCAGAATCTGATAGTTTAGTTGGAGTGGTTTACGTGGATCCACATTATCGACCTCTTTCCACCTTAGAAGGTCTGGGCAAAATTTAAAGAATATTTTGGAATAAGACAGAATATTTGGAAAAGTCCATTTCAGTCATTATTGAAAACTATGAAGATTTAGATGATTTAGAGTGTTTTTTGAAAAGTAAAGAATTGGCCATAAAATCACATAGATCTCATATGTCTACTGAAATTGACTTAAATTAGATTAGATTAAACTTAGATTGACTACTGAAATTTATTTTAAATAATTTTGATAATGTGCGAAGACTCGATACAAAATATAATGCTTTAGATTTTGGGGAAGAGAACAAAACTATCTATCTGCACTTGTATAAGGTTGCAATTGTGGTTTTGGCAGCACCGGCTACACGAGTTAGCGTTGAAAGGGCGTTTTCAGGTTTGAAATTTATTTTTCGAGACAACAGAGGTAATCTCAGTGAAATCATGCTGGAATATATACTAATAATTAGAGGGAATTTTCAAATGTTAAATAAATAAATAAACATACCTTTATATAATTATTACAAGGCCTAGTGCATATTATGAGCAGCAAGCACTAAGGCTACACATAATTATTAGAATCATGAACGAAACTGTCACATGAAATTCAAGCAATGAAAACAATGCCAATGCTCACCGGTTTCTGATTGCTGCTTGTAATGTACAATTCATTTAAATGTATCAATTTACATAGTGCACAATTAAAAAAAATGCAATTGTGATAGAATTGCATTGTTTCTTTATTATTACATATAAAAATATACACCCACAGAATTATTCATTTAAATCTGAACCAAAACCATTATTTCGGTCGGAACGAAAACCGGAACTGAACTGATTTTTTTTTTTTTACTTGAACCAAAACCAGAATGAAAAAAGTAACGGTTCGAAGCCCTGATAACAATAATGCCAATTCTCAAAATTTGACAACCATAGTGATAACAATTACTTTTCAAATATAGAATTTAACCTCTTCGCGACGGGCGAATCATATATGCATTTCGTACGGACGCATGTGAGGCCCGGGCGGTTCACCCGTGCACTCCTGGAGAACTAGCCTAGTGAACGGGCAGTGCAGATATGCATTTTAAGCTGAAACAATTTTTAATAGCCACTAGATGGCACTCTGTGTCCATTACATTTAAACTGAACGTAGGTTTAGTATTCTGACCTTCAGATCGTTTATATTCTATCTGTTTTTTGTATTTTACTTGTCAGCTGGGGAGGGGGGGAAATCGTAATGTAAACAAACGCAGCTCGGCTCTTTAACTTTCCACGTGATATAAGCATTCTCGCTTCTGATAGCTCTCCGAACACTTTTTTTTTGTTTGTTTTCGCTACTATGTGGGGTTTTTTAGGGTTTCAGCATCAGTTTTGTTACTCTTTGTATTGCTTTCGGATATATTTTGCGCACTTCTCTTGTTATTTCGGAAAGCCTTGACTCTAGATTATTATGGCGAGGAAGCGTTATTTATCAGAGGATGAATATACTCATATGGTAAATGAACCAACTAGCGATATAGATGAAAGTGATGATTCATTTGCTAAAGAGTTAGAAAGTGATATTTCTAACGATTCTGACACGGACTTTTTGTCAGAGACTGAGCTGGCTGAATGCCTGCCTTCCACATCCCGTAAAAGTTCGACTGAAGATACTTCATCTTGGACTCGAGAGCTTGAGGAATTGCATCCTCATACATTTACTGGAATACCGGGAACAAATTCTGTAGATCATGCAGAAAAAGAAATTGATTTCTTCAATACTTTCTTTGATAATGATCTTTTAAATTTGATTGTTGAATAAACAAACAGTTTAGCAGAAAGCGCTCAAAGAAGTGTCCCATCAACTTTTAAATCAGCCAGATTTTCAAATCTAAGTATTGAAAACATAAGTGTTTTTTGCAATGATAAGACTGATGGGCATTATCAAGAAACCTAATTTGAAAATGTATTTTACTACAAATGAGATATTTGCTACTCCGTTTTTCAACAAAGTTAAGCCTAGAGATGTTTTTCTCAACATTTAAAAATTTTTGCATTTCACCTCAAACAAGGATGCTAAAAAGTTGGAAAAACTCGGATTAATTGTTGAAAACCTGAAAAATAAGTTTAAAAGAACCTACACACCTGAGGAAAATATTTCTATTGATGAATAGCTTTTTGCTTGGAAAGGACGCCTTGGCTTTCGTCAATATGTTCCATCGAAAAGATCGCGCTACGGCATAAAAATATAAAAATTATGCGAATCAGTATCCGGTTATGTGTGGAAGAAATGGCTAAATCTGGCAGAAAAGATAGAGTTACTGGAGAAGACATTTTAAAACCTAGGTGTATTATTGATTATAACAAACACATGGGTGGTGTAGACATAGGAAACGGAGTTATGACACACCATTCAAGTTTTAGAAAATCCGTGAAATGGTACAAAAAATTATTCTTTGGGCTTATGGATATAACCATATTGAATTCCCACATTCTGTCTGACAAAAAACACGGCACTAAAACGTCGCTTCTCAAATTTAAGATGAAATTAATTGAGCAAATTTTAGAGAACTATGAAAATTATAGAAACGAAAAGCAGTTTACAGTAAGATCTGTACCAGCGGCTATCCGATTATCTGGTAGGCATTTTCCTATACTTAATCTGAACAAAAAGGGAGAAAAAAACCGCAGAAAGTGCATTGTTTGTTCACAAACCATGCTGAAAGAAAGAAAAACACAACAAACATTTTATGCTTGCAAATCATGCAACGTAGGACTTTGCGTTTCTCCCTGCTTCGAGATTTTCCACACTCATTTAAAATTTTATTATTTCTTTCTTCTTTCTTCTTTTTCTATTTTATTATTCTTCTTCATTTTAAATTTTATTATTTCTTTTTGTAAATAGCCTTTGTCGTATATTTTGTATTAATGTGAAAGTATATTAATGTGTTTTGCCAATTAAAATTTTGGAATAATTCGAATAGCAATTTCAAAAATTATTTCTCAAGGTAAGCAAACTTTTTTATATATTTTCTTATAAAATGAAGGAAAAACATTATTAAAGTCTAGTTTTAATGCTATAAGATTACGTAATAATCTAAAATACTACCAAAAATTACGGTGGTAGGACTTAAACTTAATTATCTGCGATTTTTTTTCTAAACTTAGGCCTAGTGGAGCAAAACCCCCGTCCTGTAGCATAATTCCTTTCACTTCCGCTTCGTCCTGAGCGCGCGTCTTAGACAAAGGCGCCCCGTCATCAAAAGGTTAATCACCATTGGTTTTTTATTATCACGGTTTAATTAACTTTGAACATTTGTAAATATATTTAGCTACTTATCCATTTTTAATCTTAAAAATGCATTAATCCTTTTAAGTGAATTTTCAGCAGAAATCAAAGATTATAAATACCTGAGTAAATTCCTTCATAAAATGCATGAACAAAAATAATGCTTAATTCAGCATGAACAAAGGTAAGAAATCATCACTGATGGCAGTGTATTGGCGAAGTTCAGCTCAGTTTTATTGTTGTTACAGTTAAGCACCACAGATGTTGACAAATGCTTTACATGGAAGTTGGGAATCCTTGGATGGAAAGAGGCACACACAAGAAGTTTCTCCACTTTCCAACAGGAAAGAACATCTGCATCATTAGCTTTGAGAAAAATTTTGAAAGTTTCAGTGAAATCCAGACTGAGGAGAAAACTAATACAGACAATAATTCCACCCTCTAAAAATTGAAATTTGTCAATTTTACCTAATCAAGGATGTAATATTGAGCATCCCCCCCTTAATTATATTCCAAATGGTGGTTACAGTCATTGATTTATCCTAAATTTTAAAGATATGCCTGTTTCTTCTGTGTGTGATTATGTGCTCACGTTCAAAGATCTCTTTAAATAACTAGACCAGATAATTCTCGTTTACATGCAGGGAGAAAAAAAAATCATGATCTTTATCACATGTATTAATAAAAATAAAATGCCCTCTAATAAGAATATTCTATTTCATTATTCACTAAACTGCAGTCACGGTGAATTCATGCAGTGGCATATTTAAATATACTTTTTTTGGGGGGGAGAGTGCTAAACACCCGTACAAAATGTTAAATAAATGATTAATTTTTTACACATATAATATTGCTTATTTCTTTCCCATCCCACTTATTAATATGAAGATTTTTTTAATTGAACTATTTATTCAAAGTACACTGGTTATCATAAATTATGGAAAAATCACGATTACTGAAAATGTTACATGTAGAATTTTATGAAACTTACTCACAATATGCAACACATAGTAAGGTATTAAATAACATAACAAATTACCAGACAGTTATGGTAGTATAGAAATTAGCACATGTATAAAATGATCAGATCGAAGGTGTCAGTTTGTTATAGGAAAAGAACCTTCAATATGGAATATTATTGCCTCTAGAAGCAATACAGCACATACAGTGGTGCGTGATGCTTTCAACTATGCGATCTATCAATTCCATAGGAAGCGAGAGCCATTGCTCTTGCAAAGCAGTTGCAAGCACGGTAAGGGTCTGAGGCGGTTAACTGAGATCAACTAAACATCCCTCTAAAGCATCCCAAACGTGCTCGATAGGATTCAAGTCCAGGGATCGAGCTGGCCACTCCATGTGCATAATTGTTTCCTGTTGAAGATAATCATCTATGACGCGAGCTCTCTGTGGTCTTGTGTTGTCATCCTGTAACAGGAAAGCATCACCTACTTCTCCGGCATATGGGCACACATAAGCATTGAGGATGTTATCTCTAAACCTGAGCATTCACGGTTTTTCTTGGTAAGACATGGGGTCTGTGCATCCATCCAAAGTGATATCCCCCAAAACACAGACACTGCCTCTGCCATATGCACTTTCCCGGATGTTTGACAGATGATAACAGTTTCAGGTTGTTTTTATATCAAAAAACACCTACTATCACTTTCTAGACTAAGCCTGGACTCATCCGTAAAGAGAACAGCCCTCCATTGATCAGGTGTGTGGACATGTTGTAATGCAGACTGCAAACGGTCCCTCCTATGGCGTGGCTGGTCGCCTCGCATACAGACCACCTTCATGATGCCTTTCGCGCACAGTTGACGTTTACACCAACCTTCCGGTGGCTGCAGTAAGGGAGGACGTAAGAAGAGGCGGAGTAGCGGTTCTATTCCTGCGTGCACGTAATGTGTCATTGGCGCTCATCATAGCAGTGGGCCGTCCTTGGCTGAACCTCCTAGATGCCGAATCTGAGGTTTGAAATTGCCTCCAAAGTCTATGAACCAGAGAAGGACTAACATTTAGCCATCTGACCCTTCTGTTTGATTTTGTCCTGCCTCTAGTCTCCCAATGGCTCTCCATCGTAGTTCTGCAGGCAAATGATGCCCGGAGGTCATTGTTACGAATTGGCTATCTCAGATTTCTGATGTCACTATCACAGTGAAATATGTGTGCTTGCTCTCAAACATGGATTTTTATGCTCCTTGCAGATGACTTATTCCGAGTACAACGCCACTAATTTGCACATTGCAGTTTTACTCAACAACTCTTACTTGGCAACATATTCAAATTTTACATGGTTTAGTTATTTTTGAGGGAGTTATTGCTACTTTTGTTATTTTTCCTTAATTTTGACAACCAGTTTTTAATGGAAATGAAGCAACTTCAGTTTTTGGACATTGGAAGATGGCATTTACATTTACGAAAAAATGTACAAATAACAGGCTACAAGATTGAATGCGGTTTACCTCAACATACCCCTTAACTCACCCAAACAAACTCAGAAGAGAAAAACACTGCCAGAATTTCTTACAATGCCTTCTTACAATACAGATTTGATTCATTATTTTATCATGATCAAATTCCCACTTTCCAGTTTTGCTTACCTTATTTCAGCAATCATCACACCAGAAGCTCGAGTCATATTATTCTCATACACACACTTCCCTGCGAAAACTCTTCCAAACGATGACACTTATCTCCGAGACTTCCATCTCAAAAAAAAATTAAATCACAAATGGCCAGGTCTGTGCAGAGATCTTGCAATGGAGTTCCACAAATTCTCAACTGAGTTTATGTGAGCCCCAGAAATAGGGTCTTTAAATGTCACTCTATGACTGATTAAAAGACAAATTACATGCCTTTCAGCAATGTCAGACAATTATAGGAACCTGCTTTACGTTCCTCTTCCTAACTTCAAAGAAAGGGTTGATCACACTCCCTTTTAGTGCCTCCAAACACCCAGGCTCCATTCATTCTTTTATCACTATGAAATTTCCACTTTTCGAACTTGCTTTCATGAATTTCAACAATCCCACCTGCACCTCCAATCACATTATTTTCACTTACATGCATTTCTACTTCCAATTCTCTTCTAAATCTCTTCTATTTGAATGAAAGACAATTATATGTCTTATAAGAATCTGAGACATTTACAGGAGCTTGCCTTATATTTTTCTGTATAACTTCAAAAAGAGTTTTCTTCGTTCTTTCGAAAACCTCAAAAAATATTTTTTTAGAAATTGTTAGTGTCCATTTAAATGCCTACAAATACCCAGATTCTATACACTCTTTTATAACGGTTAAACTTTAGCTTTTCAAACTTGCTTTCATCAATCTTAAAAATCACACTACAACTTCTGATCATGCTGTTTTTGTACACACATTCCTGCACATATTTCTTTGAAAAACGTCATCCAATCTGTGCTAAATTCTCTAAGACATCAACACCAAAAGAAATAAAATCACTGATGGCCTTTCGTATCCACGTATTTGTCATCATTAAGATCTGAATTGCACCAGCCTTACTAATCATGGACCTTCTCACGTGATGCCCATTCATTTTGCTTTTACAAAACTTCCCAGAAAAACCAACCATTATTCATTCTTTCCTGTACATCTCATTCTTCTATATATAATATTCAACTTTATTTAGAATGAAATGCATTGTCACATACCACTGAAACACAGACATTTTCCTTTTCATAAAGAAGAAAAACCTAATTTGTGCCTTTTAGCTATGATGCAGCAAGAACAATTGCAAAAATAAACACTGCAATTTAATGAAAAAGGTTAAGGGTTCTGTTTTCATAATTTGAAAATATCATTTAAAAAAATAGCAGTGAAAATAATGAACAAGTGACCAAGAGACAGAATGTCCCACAAACCCACTAATCTGTGTCAACAAAATATAAGGTTGCCAGAAAAAATTTGTTATGAAACATAAAACTGCCAAATTTGGTGTATAATTGTGGTGCCCTTTAGACACACAACTGTTTGTAGAGGTCTAGGCAGAAAATAACTACAAGAGGAGGAAAGCTCACTGAGATAAATAAGCCTTGCACAACATTTATAAACTAAACAAGTTAAAAGAGGGAGAAGGCAAGAGTTTTCTAAACAGAACTAAAACATCTTTAGCTTGAATATTTGAAGAGATGAAAGGTTTCTCGCACACAATACTGATGATGACAGAAGAATACCATGACAAATGACATTTATCTATCAGAATATAAAGTTCTTTCATCAGAATGACAAACGCACAGCATAAATGTACCGTTATGCAATACGCAAAATTGTATAAGACTCCGATTTTTTGTTTTAAATAGACTAGAAGAGAAAGTCTGAAATTTACAAACAGATTTCATAACTAGTATGCCCAAAAAGGGAAGACAATAACTAAAATTAAGAATAAATTTTATATTTTCACAAACTATTCAGGGAAAAACATATTAATTTCAGATTTCAGCAATGCTGTCAATGCAGCAAAGGAGTTTACTGAAAAAGGAAATTTATGGAATTACTTTCTAAAAATTATCCTTCAAATTTGTTTAGAGTTTACTGAAAAATGAAATTTACTGAATTACTTTCTAAAAATTATCCTTCAAATTCGTTTTCCAAATAGTAAATTTTATCATGCTTATGAAACTGTTGGATCATTTTAAATATAGAATACACTCTGATGTTGGATCATTTTAAATATAGAATACACTCTGAAAACAGAATGACTACGATATTGCTTCCATTACAATTCATCACTCAAAAGCAAATGTCTCATAAATTGCATCCATTTTCAACTAAAGATGGAACATTTTTGTCATAATGATTTTTGAATCAATTCTCATTGAACTTTTATGCAGATGTTAGGATCTTTAAATAAATACTATCCTTACCCTAAAAACAATTATAGTTGGAATTAAATGCGCAAAAAGAGCGAAACTGAAAGAAAGACGGTCGGGATCATTTATTCATAAACTAGAAAAAACTAAACAAATTATTCACAGAAACAAACCTGCAATAACTTTGTGAACTCAATAATTAACTTCTAAAGAGTAATCAATGAGCAAGCATCCTTGATTTTACTCCAACCGAATAATATGCATCCCTAACACTAATTCAAAGCACCATTTGCTCTCATCCTTGCCTAATTATCAACACACAAAATTGCCCCAAATTAAGACAGGTCATTCATAAGCAACATTTAAACAC
>KK119840.1:26013-38869 GCA_000611955.2 Stegodyphus mimosarum
AGAGTAACTAAGATACAAGATCTCACGGAAAATTTTATATGGAGACATGTTTCATCAAAGGACAATCCAGCTGATTTAATTTCTCGAGGTCTAAATCCAGAAGAAATAGCATCAAACGACATGTGGTGGCACGGGCCATCATTTCTACTTAAGAAAGTGTGTGCGCCTATAACTAAGACATTTGTGAGCCCTGCAGATAACCATTATCAAATTAAACTGAAAACTCCTGTGACTAGGACTTTAGCTTTGTCAACAAATAATTATTTGATAGATAAACTTATGAATAGGACTAATAATTATATGAAACTCATTAGAATTTTAAGTTTTATTTTTAGATTTACTTATAATGCCAAAAATTCCAAACATAAACACCAGGGTCCCCTAGATTCAGAAGAATATGACGAAGCTTGAGACACCCTCAGCCGATGCTCGCAGGTACAGTATTTTTCTGAAAAACCCTCGGCTTTAAAAAAGAGCCTACCAGTCTCCAACAAAAGTAAGTTAAAATCACTTAATCCCTTTTTGGATCAGAAAGGTTTAATACGTGTAGGAGGCCGTTTAAGTAACTCTAACTTATGTTACAATCAAAAATATCCCATCATTCTCCCAGCGGATAGTAGGCTGACTAAGCTCATAATGGAATATTTCCACAAAAGAGATTTACATGTAGGACCACAGGTTCTTTTACATAGTGTTCGCCAACAATATCAATGAGTTATGGATAGTTATCATTTAAACAAATTTATGAGTAATAGAGAGAAATGTTTTTAACTTTAAGTTACAGCATAATTACAGGACATAATTACAGCATAATTACAGTAATGCTATAACTTAAAGTTACAGCATTACTGTAATTATTGGGAAGTAGTTATTAGTAAAGAATTAATTTACTTCTTACATATCTAGAATTAATTTAATTCTTTACAGCATAAAAACAACATTTTCTTATAATTTTAATTAATTTATTTTTTTCTTATAATTTTTATTTTATTTCTTATAATTCTTAGTTAACTGATGTGTTAACCGCTTGACTTTAATGCAACAATGGATAAGTGTCCTGTAGTGGCCGAATGGGTAACATCGCTGAACACTGGTATCATTCCAGTTTCAAATTCCGATGAACGTGCTGGCTGCATGGGTGTTTTCTGGTTTTTTCCTTTTTGTACCATGAATACGAACCAGTTTCTCTTACGACATTCTCCTCGAAGGCATTTCTATTCTTAGCCTGATAGTCTTGATCGGCCTCCATAATCAAATAGTCATAAATAATAGTCATAAATATTCTGTTAATAATCTCATATGATACGAGTGTTTTGAACGCTTTCTCTTACATTGTTTTCTTGCCAAGTGTATAAATACAATAAATTCTTTCGAAATACAAAGCCCACCAGCGGCCGAGCGGTAATGACGCTGAACACTGGTAGTTCTGTTCGAGGTTCGAATCCCGCGAACGGGCTATCTGCATGGGCGTTTTCGTGGTTTTCCCCATGTCTAACGTGTATACGAGCCAGTTTCCCTTAAAAAGTCCTCCACGAAGGCATCCCTCCCTTTAGGCAGATAGCCCTCGTGTGCTTTGCCATAATTGAATAACCTAACCTAAACTTTCGAAATAAAAACAGTTTAAAATAAAATGACAGCATTTCTTAAAAACTGAAGTTAAAACGTTGGGAGTTAGGAAGGATTTTGCGTGCTTTGAAGATGAAATACGCTATAAAATATATACCGTCCTCAAAGTTGTCATATCGCAAAAGATAACAAAATTGTAGATGGCTTGTGCACTGCTGTTCGAAAAATAATAAAATGGATGTTTCTTCGATTATTGGTAACGGCGAATTTCAACTTGGCGCTTCATGCACATGTCACGTACAATTTGGAGGGTGTTGCTTTAGTGTTTCTATGCTCTGTGATTTCAGAAAAAATATTCCGGTTTAAGTTAAAGGAATTAATTAGTTGTAAAAAGAAATAGTTTTTATCCAATCTGTTTCGGCCCATCCTATCTTGTAACATTCACCTGGCTAGAGGACACACCCTCCAAAAACATCGAGCAGAACCCCTGTAGACCGCGACAAGAGCGGTTGACCTCTTGTTTGGCTCCTACGCCATGTTGTGTAACAGCCATCAGCGCTGATAAGAGCTTGCTGCTCTTATCTTTACGGCCCCATGTGCCTTACCATTTATAAATAAACTTTTTATAATCAAATACAGTCCACTATATCTTTTCGACGGATCTCACTCCCTAACAGAGGTAGAAACAAATATTTAAACTGAAGTGTAAGTCTTTTCAGCAGAAGAGCCTGTTTGCCTTAATCTAATCTAACCTTACCGCTATTGGCTGACCACCGACAGAAATAAAATTTTAAATGTACGTTTGACTTGGTTTAATCGTAAGTATAGTTATAATAATTGATCGCTCATTGTGCAATAAAACCTGATTCCAGACAGAAAGTTGGCAACAACCACGAGAGTGGCAGAAAACACAATGACAGTTATCGTAATTGTTGCTTTTGTATTCAGAATATACATTCTTGTTTCAAATCTGATTGTCAGATCAGAGGGACACCGTAAATGTTTTCTAAAGTCCATGTTACATAGTTAAAATTGCCGAAACATGAAAACGTGTTTAATAACAATAATTTAATAAACTGTGAATAAGAAAATTTAAACTGTCTCTAATATGTCAGCCATCTTAATCTATATAGTATACACATATGATAAAATATAAAATAATTTCAAACATCTTCCCAGCTTTAGGAAAGCTTACATGTATGTGATATCTTTATCACCATATTCCAATTATTCACTTCTTCTCCCCCCCATGGGACGGTTTCCAACGCCTTGACGAATTTATGAACTAGCGAGAAAAGTTCGATTGGCTATAAGTTTCATTCTGTTCAAAAAAAACGAAAGCCTGAAAATTTATAAAATGTCTACAATTCTAATAAACTGAATTCTGATAAACAGCTTAAATAATAATTCTGCTTGCATCTTTTATATTTATGACGAAGATAAAATTTGTAATGCTGTACCTTGTGTTTTAAATGGCCCATGGGTTAAAAATCTCCAGTCCATATTTTATGACGCTGAAGATTCCTCAGAGCCTAATGATATTTTAATTGGTGCAGATGTGGCTGGTCCACGTTTTACTGGGATAAAAAAAGAGTGCTTTACAGTGATATTGTAGCCATAGAAACTTACCTGGGCTGGACATTGATTGGAAAAACACCAATGAACGCTGAAAGGGAAAATTCAGCGATGACGATTGTAACCGTGTCTGTGAAAGATGCCACAATTTCTGACCGTTTTCCTTCAAACATTTTAGGAATACCAAATTCAGTTCAAATAAAATCACAAAAAGAAAAGGAATCTTTTACGAAGAAATATTTTCAACAGATTCCTGAGATGCAGAAAGCTGAGGTGCAGGAAGGTATCAAACAGAGCTGAGGTGCAGGAAGGTATCAAATTGTCTTACGAATGAAGGACGATCATTTGCTTCTCCCCACGGACAACGATATAACGATCAGAAGACTTGCAGCCTCAACCACAAAGCTAAACTCAGAAAAATTATTTGATACTTATGATGATGTATGTAAACAACGAATGCAATTGGTAATAATAGATGATGTTACAGATGAACATATTTCACACCAGCACATTTTTCCTCATACACCTGTCTTCAAAGAACAGGGTACTACCAAAGTACGTCCCACATTCAACGCGTCTGTCAAGCAAACTGAGTCCCCGCCATTGAACCAGTGTCTAGGATTCTGTCCCAGTTCATTGGACACCATTCCAAGTCCTTTTCTCAAATTTAGACAATTTAAACATAGTGTTTTGCAGATACTGAAAAAGATATTTGATTTTTTGCAAGTTAGCGTTCGACCGAAGGAACGAAAATATTTAAGATTCTTCTTGTGTAAGGGTAGCAACTGTAAAGAAATTAAGATAACGCCACACAACGAATTGGTCAACAGATTAGTGTAAAGAACAGCCTCTCTCTTTTGGAATGATGCTCGATATATTCAAGATTATGTTAAGATCCTTTTTTCAGGTTTCTACGTTGATAATTTAGTAAGCAGCTTAAATTATACATACTTCACTGTGACGTCTCAAGTCGTACTGAGTGAAGGAAAATTTAATTTGAAAAATTGGCAAAACGCCAATAAGAGTGATTCTCAACCATTTGCATCTGTGTTAGGACTTCTGTGGGACACGAAAAAAGATATGCTAATGATAATTCTGGACTGGTTAGACAGCTATAAATTTGAAAATTTGTTCGAAAGAATAAGGTTATTCGATCCTGTTGTTTATTATGTCCTGTTTGGCTGATACTCAAATTATTGCTGAAAAGGATGTAGAAAGAAAACATACCTTGGAACTCTGAAGTCGACGCTATTGTGAAAAAAAATAATTAATGAACTGGTTTTCAAAATTTTTTTGCTGAAGGAAGTGACAGTATCAAGATGTTATTTTATTGATCCAAACGGAGAAAACATTTCTCTACATATGTTTTGTGACGCTATTCATTCAACCTTCACAGCAGCTCTTTTCGTTCGTGTGGAAACCTTCGAGAATGTCCAAGTTCATCTTCTAGTGGCCGAAGCGAGAATGGGTTCTGTTAAACCCATAACTACCCTCGATTAGAGATGATAGCTTCTATGGTGGGAACTTAATTGCTCACATGTCTTGTAGAAGGGTTTCAACGGAAAGATGTTGAGTAATATTACTAGACCGATTCCAGGGTTCTTTTAGGGTGGATTTAGCGCAAAGAATCTTGAATGGTATGTGAAAACAACACAGTGAATGAAATAATTAGTTTAATGGATCCTCTTGCATGGAAACACCTTCCTGGAATCGAGAATACAGCTGATTTTCCTTCTCAGGGATGTTCCGCCGTTGTATAAAACTGTTATTAAGTAAATGGTGAGAGGTTGTTACAACATGGTTATTAGAACCTTCATCTAACTGACCGATCCAGAACAAAATTTTGATGCACATTCTATGGCCAAGGAATGGAGAAAAGCAAAATCTGGTGGGCATTTTTCTATTTGTTCTTTAAGTTACTCAAATACATGTAGCTGCAAAATTGCTGAAAAGAAAAATAATGAATGCGTATATTACAGATCAAGTTGGTACTGTTATTATTGTTCAAGCTATTACAAAGAGATACGGTTGATCGCTTGGATAAAAAGATTTGTTTTTAGTTGTCTAAATGCAATGTCTTTTCGAATTATTGGAGACTTATTCTACGAAGAAGTCAAAGATGTAGAAAAGTCGGTATATTATTAATGCAAAACGAATATTTTCTAATCACATAAACAGAAGGAAATTAGAGTCTTTTACAACATGCAAAGACGATGAAGGAATTATTACACTGAAAACAAAAATTACATTTCGAAAGGATGCAGAGAACTTAAGATGGCCGGTTGTTTTATCGGGAGAACATCAAGCAGTCAAAAGGTAAATTATCACGGAACACCGGAAGAACTTTCATGCTGGCTTTCAAATTTTGTTGGATATTCTAAGAGATCCGTTTTGAATTTGAAATGTGAAGAAAGTCATAATACCTCTTTTATCCAAATGCGTTACTTCTTTAAGTTATGCAAAGAGAAATGCAACAGCACCGATTTCTGCATTATCAGAAAATCGCGTACAGGATGCATCCATTTTTGAAGTAATTGGAATTAATATGGCTGGGCCTGGGTATTTAAAAGAAGCAAAATCTTCATTTGCATATATACATGTGCTGGGTATGGAGCTGTCGATTTTGAACTTATTTTCTTACTGTCTACAGAGAGTTTTCTTCAGAGTTTCCGTCGGCTTATAGCCTGCAGGAGTCGACTTTTTGTAGTGTATTGTGACAACGGAAGTAACTTTATCGGAGCATCAAATTATTTGAAATTCGTCGACTGGAATGGCATTGCTCAATACAATCACTAGGAAATTTCAATCGTATTTCAATGTTTTCTGGGGCGGGTTTGTGGAGTGCTTTTGTTGGCGTGGTGAAATATATTTTTAGACGAGTTTTAGGGAAATCTCTATTGCATTCTGGAGAAATGACACCGGTATTGCATTTGTGATTAACTTTCGTTAACATACCTAGATTTCAAAAAACGATTTTCCACTTACTGCCTCCCACCTCAATTTTAAAAGATTTCGGAAAGTCAGGCGTTCCTGATTTGGAAGAGATTGACTAGCGTTCCTTCAATAAGAGATTGAAATATAGTCAACTACTAACACTGATAAGAGAAAAAAAATTTAGATTTGAATATCTATAACTTCTGATTCAAAGACATGATCCGGAGAAGCAGGAATAAAGTATTAAACTTGGAGACGTAGCTATTATTCGAACTAATAATGTTAATATTCCATTAGCCATTGTTAATGAATTATAACGTGGAAACGACAACGTCATTAGGCTGCTACGCTTGAAAACTACAAACGGACATCTTTTACGTTCCATGCAAATAATTTTCCCATTAGAACTTTCATGCTATCGAAGATCTAAAAAAGGATAAAGTTGTACAATATAGAGTTTAAAGATTTTCATTGCAAAATAGCAGAAAGATCTGTGAATGTAAAATCTGTAAAAATCAGGATTGGAACAGAACTCAGGCCTATCCAAAGACTAGACTTTATGATTAGACTTAACCTAGACTATGTTGAATGAATGATATTTACGCTTTAATCTAGCTTTTTATTTTTCCCATTGAATTTAAAATTTTGCGTTTATTTTTAAAAAATTTACTTTTTAAACTTTCTGGCAGATTAAGGTGTTTCCCGAGAATTTACAGTGGGAAAAAGTTAGATGTCAGATAACACGTAATTTGTATTTTACACGTACTTTCATTTAATTTTATTAATTGAAAATTTACTGGCCACAAATGATTATTGTTAGTTTTATTTCTTGGAAGTGGCAACAGAGCAACTTATAGAATTAGCAAAAATATGTGAATGTAGGAATTAGGCCTATTAAATGAATGTTTTATTATTTACATGAGTGATGTATTTTTGAGATCCAAACCTATTTTTAAGAATAAATGAATACTTTAGAATATGTTTATTAGTCTGTAGAGTCCTTGATATGCTGGGAGCGTTATATTTCATTTTGACGCTTAAGAGAAAGACACTAACATCTTTAATGATCCTTGCACTAATAATTTGAAATCTATGTAATCTTTTAATTATTATTCAAATGAAATGATTTTGTTCATTTGTTTCTGAAATAGTAGCTGCTTCCTTAGTTTAGTTTTTTTAAACTGGCTTGCTCGCCGGACTGCTATGAATTTTTAATTTGGGTTTTTTTAATACAATAAATCGGTAATTTTTTTGTTTCAGTTTTTAATTTATCTTATGAGAGGTTTCCTGTTGTTTAACTTAATAGCCTTGGAACTTAAGAACATTCAAAATCTAACTAGTCATCAAGACGCAACAGAAACATGCCGACATGGAAAATAAAACAGGCAAATCGACAACCTTGTATTCGGCGTAGATTTTGTAAAGTCCCAATCGATTTCGAGAGCAAAACGGGCCCCCCTTCATCAGGAGAAAAAAATTCTGCAAAAGCGAGGATCAGTCGATCAGTACTTCTATATGCCGGCCTGTCGCAGTTGCAATGCAACGTTGCCGGTTCTTAACAGATACGCCGCGAGGGCACATGACATTGGTTTGTCCGGACGTTATGGTGAGAGGTCAAAGGTGATGAGGAGGAAGAAGCGCGCGCAAAGCAAAGCGAGAGAAACCAGGAGAGGCTCAGACAGCGTGAGGAATAAACTGTGAGATAGATTACGTGATAGTTATGTTTGCATGACAGGTGGGAGTGCTGTTAGAACAGTTTTTATTGTAATCTAAGAATTTATGAGTGAGGGAATCTAATGATATTAGAGCAGTCATTTGGTAGTATATTAATTCTAATTTAACAGATGCCTAGAAGCGGTGTTATGTTTACGTTGGAAAGTTCGAGTCACGGATGAGATGGGCAGTATAAGGCCTGATTTTACAATCTTCCCATAACGGAGTATATGCAAAAACATTAAAGTGTTGCTTGTGTTCACAATTTAGTGCATTATCAAAGAAGTTGCTATTCATCCTATGCAGATATTCTTCTACATTTCCTAGTTTCAGATCCTTATCCAAGAGTGCGTTTGTCACGTAATAATGTGCGTTGGTAATTAGTCTTAAGCATTTATTTTGCACAACCTGTAATTTCTTCAAATCTTTGCTGGTGACAGTCGCCCAGGCGGGTGAGGCATAGGAGAATATGGGCCTAATGAAGGCAATATATATCAATCTTTTCCTGGCTAGATCAAGCTTAGAATATCTGCCCAACAGAGGGACAAGATTACTTATTGCTGTTAATGCCTTGCTACGTACCTTAGTAACGTGATCCTTCCGCGTAAACTTCTGATTGATGACCACGCCTAAGTACGTGGCCTTGCTCATTAAAGGTACCTTCGTACTGAAAATCTTTAACTCAATTTTTCCTGTCTTCCTGATCTGTTTTTTACTAATAATAAGTAACTGGGATTTCGCCGCATTTATTGAAATGCGCCATTTACAGCACCAGTGCTCTATTGCAGGTATTACATTTTGAAGTTTGCTGACTGCGTGCGCAGCCTGGAATGATTTACTGGCTTATAGCCGTATGATCTGCAAAGCAGCCAAGGAATGAGCTTTGGTCCTTGTAGATCTTGGGGAAATCCGCTACATAGAATATGTAGAGTATGGGCCCAAGTATCGACCCTTGGGCTACTCCGGCTCTTAATCTACCAGTGTCGGATCTGTCATTCCCTGTACTGATAAAAAAGCTCCTGTTTCTAATAAAAGAATTAATTAGTATAAGGTCTCTGTTGAAATTCAAAGAGATATGCCTGAAAAGTAGCCCCTCATGCCAGACGCGGTCGAAGGCTTTCGCCACTCCTAGCATGAGTAAGGCAACCTTCTGATTGTTGTGTAGGGCAGCACCTACAAACTCTGATAATCTAAGAAGTTGCTTTGTCGTACTCAATTTTTTCCTGAAACCGAACTGCTCTGGGGCAGTTTATCCATATATTGTTCTAATCTATTCATTATGACACGTTCATATATTTTCCCGAAACCGGGAAGAAGACTGATGGGCCGAAAGTCCTCTGGTTTGTAGTATCCTTATCTGGCTTTGGGATAAAGATAATTTTCGCCGTTTTCCACCTTGTCGACAAAAAATTGTTTTACAGGCATGCATTCAGTATTCCAGTGAATTTAGCAATAACTGGTAACGGAAGATTTTTAATAGCAACATTTGTAATTTGGTCATATCCCGGAGCCTTACGGTTTTTAAGTCTTCTTATAATATTATGAACTTCTTTTGGTGAAGCAAAGCCGGTTTTGTTCTTCACATTTGGCCCACTTATGTATTCATGAATGAAGTAATTTACATCATATGAAAAGGTAAGATCATATGGTTCCAAATTAGGTGAAAATTGTGCTTCAAAGAATTTCATCATTATGTCAGCTTTCTCCTTGTTTGTCAGGGCAATTTTATTATTGTCATAAAGTGGCTTGTTGCATGTGCTTTTTCTTTTCATATTTTTGGCAAGGGCCCAGAAGGAGCTACTTTGATCATTTAGACTTTCAATTTTGTCGTTCCATTTGGCCGTGTTGTATTCTCAAATATCTCTTCTGATTTCTCCACTAATTTTATTTAATTTTGTCTTTGTCCTAGGGTCCCAGGTAATATTAAACCTTTTACGGAGTTTATTCCGATCCCTTATTTTATTTCTAATGCTTAATCGGTAATTTTCAGAGTGTTGATCAAAGGGAATTAATTTAGATGCATTATTATAAGCATTCAAGATGTTTTCACTTAATTTGTCAATCGCGATATCTATATCAATCGTTGTTTTCAGGCTCTCAAACTTTAATGGAGCTTGCAGCAGTTTATCTTTAAAGCTCGTCCAGTTGGTTATTCTTCTCTTTCTATTATCAATATTTTTGGTCGTGCCAAGCGTCGCTAAAAGTGGCACATGATCCGATGTTAGGTCGATTTTAACTTGAAGAAACATCGGAATAGCAGTATTAGTGATGATCATATCTAATATATCGCCTCTTCTGGCATTCACCGGTAAGTATGTATACTCGGTGGGTACATGGAAGTAGACCGGGAAGTTATTTATACTCGTATAATTTAATAGTGCCTCACCGTTACGATTAGTACGGCGGCAACCCCACTCAATATGCTTAGCATTGAGGTCACCGGCCAAAATGACATTTTTATCATTGCGAATTAATTCATTCATCATATCATCGTTTATGCTATGCTGTGGTGAGTTATACAGTGCTACAAAATAAACTAGTCCATAATGGGGCAGGAGAATAGAGACAGTAACGGCTTCATAACCGTTATTACGATCAATTTTTATTAAACAAGCTTGCAGGGTATTTTTGACGTAGACTGCTCCCCCCCTCTGTGACTCAATCAGTCGCAACGAAAACAATTGTAGTTTGCTATTTTTATGATATGACAGGGGCTCGCAAAGGTCTCTCTAAGGAGAGCTACATCTATGTCATGTATTTGTAGAAAAGATTTAAGTTCCTGAATTTTGTTGTGAACGCGGAACGCATTCCAAGTCATTATTTGCATTGAGGCTTTATTTGATGTGAGTAGACTCATTATCCGTTGTTATTTGGGTTCTATCTGGGTTTTTACTGAGTTCTCTAACATGTTGCACGAACTGGAGGAAGCCAGCATTTTTAATGACCGTGACAAGTTCGGCCAATTCATGAAAGACTTTCTTTGCTTCGTTGATAGTGTCTGAGTATATTCCAGTAGATAGAGCTGCTGCATATGACTTCCGTTCGACTATTCTGCTTAAAAAGACTTTAGTCTGCGTTGGCTTGTTCTTTGGGAACTTGTCGCAACCTTTGAAACTTGAAGTGTGATTTCCACCACAGTTCCCGCAACATAGAGGTTTATCTTTATTATCCTTATCCGGACAGTTTGCAATAAGGTGATTTTGGCCACATCGGACACATTTGGGCTCGTAATTGCAGCCCGCCTTTGTATGATTAAATCCTGGGCACCGATAACCTTGTATCGGGCCCTGCCTACCCTTGTATTCCACAACTTTAACGACCAGTCGCAAAGAAATCTTTCATGATAAATTTGTTTAGAATTATCATTTTTCGGGAGGGTAACAAGGAACAGTGGTAGCTTTGTTACTTCCCCACCTCTCCTACGTGACATTTGCTTTATGTCCGTTATCGTGTAATTGAGGGCTTCCAACTCCTCTCTGATTTCGTCTATTTCAGTTGTAAGTACTAACCCATTAATTACCACTTTAAGGTTTTTATCCTGGGGTAATATATATGAGTGGTGTTCTATGTCCAACTCTTTTAATATCCTGACTATTCCCCTGTAACTGTCTGCACTGCTTGTAGTGATTTTAATGCCATCACGAATACGGTTACCTATGAATTCAAACTTTTGTCCATGAAAAATGGCTTTTATTTTACTCCATGACATTTTTGTTTCTTTTAAAATGATGGGTGGAAGTTTATTATTTTTGGAAGTTTCTGATTGTTGGGGTTGATTATCTGTACTATTGGTATTTTCATCACTAGTGTTTAATTCCTGGGTTTCAGCATTTGTTGTATCCATTTTAACATTTTCAGGTAAAGTTTCCGTTATCTGAGGTTTGGGGTTTATCCGAATTTTTGTTAGTTGCCTGTATGATGACCGGCGACATAACCTGTGTGTGAGTATTTAACTTGACCTTTTTTATTCCTAATCAGGAATTATTTTTGGTACGAACAGTTTTATCTCCGTATCTTACCGGTCTCTCGACCTCGGAGCTTGTGTCATTATCCAATGTTTTGACATTAGTGTCACTTTCAGTACTTTCATCGCTAATTTGTATTGGGCTTCTGCCCCTATCGTTATCCTCTCTTGATGTGTACGCGCCAAATTGTTTCTTTCCTTGATTTATATCCTTGGTATTTGTTCTATTTTGATCATTGAGTGCATTGACTATATCTAATGAGCTTAATAAAAATGCATAAAATTTACATTCTATGTCTGATAACTCACCTTTAGTTTCTTTAATACCCTCCAATTCTCAAATCTGCAATTTATATATTTCCATGAGCTTCTCCATTACGCATTAATGTAATCAAAACTCCAGCGCCCAAAGAAATAAAAGAGCCAAAGTCCGACACCCCGGAATGGAGCCTGACACGACAGCCTTCTCCACAGACGGATGTGTAGGCGGAAACACACGAGGCCCCTGACAAACACCTAAAGCGTAAGCTTGGGGGTAACTATGTGTGTTAACAATCCAATAAGTGGCGCTAAAAAATAATTTAGCAAATATTTAAATTAATTCGCAGTAATAAATCCGTTAATTACTCTTAGAATGGCATAAAAATACAAAACCCGCAATCAGGCTATTTGGCAAGACAATCGCGATAATTACTAAAAATAATAATAAATAATTTCATATAATAAAAATATAAAAGCATCCAAGCTTTTCTAAATTAATACCAACCAACGATGAGTATTAAAAAATGCTGATTGAATCAGATTACGCTGAGCACGTGGTCGTACACCGTAGCCTCGTGTATCCGACAGGGCGTACTTGCCGTACAAGATAAGCGTGGCAGGAGCAATATCCGACGAACCTACTCAGTCAACGTCCCCACTCCGAATGCCGCCGAAAAGCGAGGAAACAAGCATCAGTAGAGGCGTATCGCCAGGGTGCCTAGGCTGTAAATCTTTACCCCTAATGTAAACATGTACATTCCTAATTTTTCAGTATTAACTGGATTATATCATGTAAATTATTTACACAATATATATACTTAATATATACATATATTTTTTTAA
>KK119840.1:51606-66190 GCA_000611955.2 Stegodyphus mimosarum
TATATATATATATATATATAAAGTGTATATGTAAGGGGTATATATATATATATATATATAATATGTATACATACCTATTCTTACTCGGCTTAAAAGTCCTTATCCGGCCTTTATTGTCGCAATCGTTAGTCGTAGTCATACACGTCTAATTACAGAAGTGTTTTAAGTGACGAAACTGACAAGAATATTTAATTTCAAAATTTGCCATTTTGATGCAATTTTAAACTTGCCTTAAAGAAACGGTGAATTAAGTTAGAATAACTCGAGGAAACCAGTTTAAATGAATTGCGGTTTCTGATATCATTTTCAGTTTGGCTTCACTGATGGGGTAATTAAAGTAGAATTATTCGATGAAACAAGCTTAAAGCAAGTGTATCAAAAATGCAGGAGTAGTGTTGCGTGCGAACGGGTTCGTTATGGACTGAATGCACAAGTCGTTAAAAAGTTAACAAACATTTATTTATTCTTTCCACAAAAAATAAATCAAAATGCTGAAATAGTTCTTCAGAGATATTCTTACAATATCACAATATCTCAAAGGTTTAGCAAAACTCAATTCATAAACAGAGAAACTAATTCTATCTCACAGCGAAATCGCTACAATCAATCACAGCATTAAGTAAACAAACAGCAGTTCGCTTTAAACAGCTACAACTACAACTACTGAGATGAGGTGTTTCAATTCGGCTTTTAAAAGCTTTTAATTATTACTAGAACAATCTCGATTTTTCTAGATTTCTCTGGATGGCAACAGTAATTACGAGATATTTATTTATTAAATATTAAATGCACGCGCTCTTTTATTTTTATTTTTCCGACGGAGCTTTCTCTTCAAAAATCGTCTGCGTTGCACGGGAAAATAAAGCAATTTTAATTACAATTCTAAATAAATAGCCAAATAAATATGAAGTCCATAACAGTATTTTAAATGAAGAAAATATCTATCTTTTTGAAATATCAAATTACAAAAAATATCATTTTGAAAAAATAACGAAATCCAACTTTTGGTGTGATCTTCCGGTTCCTAGAATGCGTTTGGAAAAGTTTTACACACGTTATAAAAAAATAAAAGCGCAAAAAATTGATTCCCGTGTATTTAATTTCAAGGTTTGCTATTTTTGATGTCATGGAAGCAATGTAGCGTCCACGTCAGATTTTATAGGTATATATAGTTATTATAATAATTTTTAAAATGAACATAAAGGAACTTTTATTTTTACGTGCGCTACCTAAAAACGGTGAATTGACCCAGTGGTAGCTGCGATCGAAGATTTGGTGAAGCTGGTTTCAGATATTACTCAATACAGTCTGAATAAACAAATACTTATTATATATATATATTTCAGAGGTGTAGAAATAATGCAATAATAATTAAAAACAGAAATGCGAATTTGATTAAATATTTTTTTAATTGAATTTTAATTGAAGTATTATATTTTTCATTGGGTCATGTACCTTAGATAGAGACTGAACTTTGATTAATTAATCATACAAAAGCTATTAGCCTAACAGCAGAACGCCTTCATGGAATGATTTTTACTGAATATTGGCTAGTCTTCACGTTGTTTGTATAAAACATCCCGTGTAACCTTTTATTATGAAGAAGGTATATTGCATGAAAACTATGCAAGTATTACCAAAGCAAGGATTTTAAAGATATTATTGCTTTAAACTCAGGCAGATGAAAAGAAAATCTTAGCATCCTAATCCATTGTTATAAAAATTAAACAACACTATAATATTCGTCTAGAAGTAATAATTGCGAAAAATTTCGGGTATCATATTTCAACGAAAATATCCATCTTGACCGTCATCGAATACAATTTAACGATGTTTTTGCGTGATATCTGAAAGTAAGGACAGAATAAAGGGCTCTTTTTATCCCCCAAAATTATAAAACTGATTTAAAATGGATTCTGAAGAGATTTGCTTTCGGGCATACGTATGCGTGTATCTCGCATAACTCAAAAACGAGTAGTCTCAGAACGTTGAAATTTTGTATATAGGACTACTATAACATGTAGATGTGCACCTTCTATTTTGTTTGCAATCGGCCGCACCAAAAGTCTATAAATATATATATATATATATATATATATATATGCACTCTGTCACTCGGATCAGTGAGCTTGTAAGGTTTTAGTTAAACTAACCGAGTTTTATTTTAATTTAAATCTTTCTATCTCTTCTCTGTTTCAACTTCCCGTCAGAAGAAGCGCGCGTTTTCAGCTTATGCTGATTTGAAGTACAGCCAAGTACTATTTAAACCATAGGTAGAAACCTCTCAGTGTGAGAGAGCTTTTAGTCTCGGATCACGGTCATTCTGTTCGACGTTCGCCTGACCAGCTTGCAGCTAAAATTATGAGCCATAGTGCTTACTACGTGATTACTTATTGAAATAAATTGAAGTGCGCTAGTATTAGTATTTCTTGCTACGCACCATTTAGTTAGAGGCCAAACTCCGCGATTTGCTCTGTGAGCAAAGTTTAATTAGATTTCTATTTTAGTTTTAGTATTAAATTTATTTGATTGTTAAATTAAGAACAAGTGTGGTCTTTTACTTTCTGTATCCCTCCCGAGTTGGGAAGTGTGTAAATAATAGTGATTTAATAAAAGAGGATTTTAAATCCCTTTCAAGTGCAGTTATTCTCCAGCACAGTATCTACACCAGAACAAAGCGCATTTTTCAGCTCCCTGTTCCAGTTCAGGACTTGAGGCTAAGGACCCTAGTAAAGACTTCACCACGTTCGCTAAACACATGCACAGAACACTCAGTCCTGACAAGCTTAGTTTCTTTATTCTTGTATATTTGCAAATTGTGTATTTTTTGCTTTAAAAAATGATTGAATTATGTTATTTTTATCATCCGATTAAGGTTTTTATGTCTTTAATTAACCTGAATGTTATAATCGCAGAACTATAAGCAATTTAAAAGTTGTTTAAGGGCAGCTAAGCCTAATTATTTTGGCCCTAGTGGCCATATTTGTTTACATTTGAAACTATCATCGAGCAATCTAGAGAAACTAAACTTCCCAACAACAAAGATAACGTCTTCTTTTATTATTGCGAATTAAATCATGCTTAATCAGTTCTGGAAATTATTCGAGGAAATAAGTGTTTAAGATTTACTTCATAATTTTTAATATAGATAATTTTAGTTTTTATGTATTTTTGCCTTGTCGCGAAGTGAGATCTGAATTAATTGAATGAGACATAATGAATCGTCTGTGAAAAACTTTTTTTTAATGTTTGTTTAATTTCTTTTATACATCATTTTAGATTTATCATAGTATTTGAATAGAACATGTGGTAACGATTAGATAATTCTTCTGATGATATACATAATTTTTGTGCATTCTGAGTTATAAAATGAATGAGATGTTACGCTGTCAAGTGAACCTAGCGCCAGAGCATCGCTACGGTAAACAAACATAGTGAATTTTAAAGAGTGCATTTATTCTATTGTGGTTTATGCACTATCGACGAAGTAGATTTCATTCAATCCAATAAGTTTAAACATGTGGTGTACGCATCAGATTTTTTTCAGTAAATGATTACGTCGCGATATTAAAAAATATTACTTTGTAGCAATGAAATTGTTAGCCCTCATCTCAATAACTATCTAAAATACTCATTCCCGAAATGTTACTCCAAATCAAATGGCGTTTGACATTAAAAAAAATAAGACGCGGATGAAAAATAATATCTTGTTATAAAATAAATGTAAGCATGTGGAAGTTAAATTTATGAAAATGTTTAGTAAACTGCTACTGCACTTATTTGATCATCATACGGAGTAGATGTCTTTCTCTTATTATTGTTTATGATATAAAATTCTGCGTAACATGTCACTAAATAAATATCTAAACTAAGATTAAAAAGCACTTTAAAAAGGAAAGGAATTAAGAAAGACGTTTTGACAATCATGAATCGAAAGTAATTTAAAAATAATTTGTAATTATCTATATAAGCTAGCAATCTGAAAGTACAGATTAAAATGGTAAGGAATGAAAGTTTATCATCTTCCTTTCTCCGTTTAACACCTGGGGCTGAGATTAGGACAGTGGACCAAGGACCTAAATAAAATTTTAACAATAGTTAACGTGCCGGTTTCTCATAGAATGATATATATTTCAATCAAACATAAGTAAATATATCTTCATGAACTGAAAATTTACGTCTTTTATAAAATTAATCATGTCTGCACAGATTAATACTCGATCATTTCATTAGGGATATTTCTTCCTAGCAAATCTTTTTAAGAAGTTAGTATTTAAATTCCTTAAAATACCAAAATTAAATAAATAATATTTGGAAATAAACAATAATTGTTTTAAATAGTTTTTCATATTTACGACTCGAAAATATACCTGAAACTCTCTATGTGTTCCGTCTCTCATGAACAATGGACTGTAGATTGACTTGCGATTCTTTTAGTAGAACTCAATAAAATTCAAAGTCATAATCTTCACCGAATCTCTTTATTGGCTTTTGAAACATTACGTTGGCTGAGAAACGGCGACTCAAGAACTCGGCAAACCTCTAATTTCAGAAGCTCATTTCAAAGAACCTCAGCGGCGTTGGAACTCCAGTAATTCCTAGGCCCTGAAGCTCCAAACGCACGCTTAAAAACCCTAACAAATTTGCATTTGCGCTGCTCCTCAGCTCAACAACTACAAATACAATTTCCTTAACAGCAAACACTATCCTTTAGTCTTTAAACATATCCTTGCAGTTCTACATAAAAAGTTGTACAGTTATGAAGAGAACTTTTATATTTAAAAAAAATCTGCGTTTTCCTCTTGAAATACGGCGGTCGGCTTACACCCAAGTTCAAAATGACTTACAAATAATTCGTTCACAAATATGAATAATTGAAAGTATTTTAATATTTGAAATTATTTGAAAAAATATTATTTTTAAATTGTTTAATCGTTATACAAACTTATCAAATTTTTCGCTATCAATATCGGACTCAGAATTTTGTAGCAATCCTTATAAGTCTGCCTTTTACTACATTCAAGTGTGCACCGCGATTCATTTCACCATTAAGATCATTATCATCTACACCTCGTTAGATAATGTCATCATATTTGATTAATGAGCCATTTATTAAACAAACAGACAACCATTGCTGGCTTAGTTTTTTAATGAATTAAAACTTGGGCGTCTGTCCATATCATCTGCGAAGTCTAGTTTAGTTAAACGACCAATTACTGCTTGAATGCGAAGTCTTTATGCTGAACTAGATGAAACGTTTGGCTGCAATAAGCTCTGTTCCACTATTACCCCATGGGCACATCACGTAACAACATTCAAGTGTAGTCAGACAAAGAGAAATCTGAGACAGTTCGGAAAAGAAGGTGAGACTAAGCCCCAGACAACGATCTTCCAATAGTGCATTCCAGTAGTTTACTGAGTAGACTTACCAGGATCCACTTCGATTAATAACTGGGTAGTTTCCATGTTCATCTGCAACTTCTTCCACACGGAACTTTCCTTTTTTATATCTAATTGAAAGGTTCTTAAGCTTTTTGAGAAACTTTCACTGTTTTCTATCTTCTAATATTGAATACAAGTTGCTCCTTCCCCTCTTGTAGAAATCTTTTCTTCTTTCCTTCCCGTTTGTTCTTTCTGGATTCTCTGAAGTTTGGGAACTTAAGATAGATTCTGGAATTGCTCGAGTGTGCACCTTGCTATTTTAGACATGTTGCCTTCCCTTCAGAAGCTAATAAGTATACGTCAAGTATGGTTGGGCACAACTAAGGCAGCGAGGTTCAGTAAACAACCATATTGGTTGTGTTCGAAACGCTGTCATCTGAAGCGAATTCTTGGGCGTCTTATTGGTTTAAATTTATGAATTTAAACTTAAGAGCAGAAAGTGTTTTATACTTCATAAATGTTCCTTCCTGCACCATTTGACCATTTGGAGCAACTTCGACAATAAGAATGGGACGATTTTCTTCTGTAAGCTCTCACTTTCTAGAAAATTATTTCTGGAAAATTATTCTAGAAAATTATTTCTGGAAAATATTTCTAGAAAATTATTTATTTTTCTTTATTATAACTTTGGATACTGTTAAGTGTTAGCTGTGCATGTCATCGTTATGTCCTTCTTTAAAGTATCAACATTCAGTCCGTAAACAACTGGTTTAATTGGACCCTCTTGAGGACAAAAAAAGCACTGAATTAAATTCTCTGTTGGCTTAAAATAAAAATAACTCGGGCATATTCCGTTTTTCATGAAAAGGAAATTTTAATGTAGGCCTTCGAATTCTTCAATAAGATTTTCCATGATTTGTGTGCCCTTGGACACAGGAATCGGTGAAAGTTTTAGTTTCTTCTTATTGTTCTTTGTGTCAAATCGCATTTCCTTAGTGTCAGGAACTTTGTCAGAAATGGTTGCAAAACTGCTACGGAGATCCAAAATGGAACTTGAGTGGATTCCTCTTGGATATCAGCAAATTTATGCTGCTTTTCCAGCCCTTAAAAGGATGCAGAACCTTCGTATTTCACAGGAGATGGCAGGTTTTTTTTTTAAGATTGTGATATCTCCTTGTTAACGTTTGGAGTAACAGCTGAAGTAAGTGCAGAAACCAGGCAGGAGAAGGGTTAAAAGAACCCTTTATTAAAATTCTTTAAAATTCACAATGCGTTGACTTGACGCTAACAAACTACGCCTCGTTTGGTCGGTAACTCTGCTAACAAGAACTAAACTAAAATTTCAAAGATATTAACAGTAGAGTTTTTACAGGGCTCAGATAATCCTGTTATCCAAACCAGCGCCGAACTCTCTTGACAGAAAAGTAATAGCTGTTACGCCCCTTTAACCAGCAATAAATGCAGAATAAGAAGATCACCTTACAAAGTAGGTTACAAAGTAGTGTTTGGCGGCACTCTCTAACCTTTCCTTCTAGAACTGAGTATTTAAACAATTTTCTTTCTCTGATAGAATATTCATTACTTTACACGTGCTACCAAATTTAAATATTCTGGCATTGACAATTAAGGGGATGAAGACTTATAGGAAAGCGTAAACTTACTTAATTGGTTAGTGAAAAATGAATATAAATCCCTACTAAGTAAAATACTTTGCAGTTCTTAGGAGAGATGAATCCAGTGAAAAATTTAGTTAAGTGAAAAATGAATATAAATCCCTACTAAGTAAAATACTTTGCAGTTCTTAGGAGAGATGAATCCACAGATTCTCGTTTCATATTTCTGATTCATGGAATTTGGTTTCAAGAATATGCTTCATTAGAGGTGCTTCCTCCTATTGAAGTGAATTTCAAAGGCTTCATCGCAATCGTTTTGATTACACGCTTTGCTTCTAATAAATGGTAGTGATTCCACAAGTCTGGTAAGAAACGGTCTTCTGCTTCAAATGTCGGCATCATCGGGAAATGCTGTGTTTCGGATTATCAGTTGCTTTATCATAGATGAGACGCGTAAGTCTAAGTAGGAACTACATATTTGAGAAAGTATGCCAGCACTTGGTAACTAGGAGGTAGCTAAGAATCATACTTAGCGCAGGGACATATGCCAACGTCTGAATTCCGACAACCAATTCCTCGAACTTTTCACGGAATTCACAGGTACAGGTAAGCGTGGGAGGGACATAAATTATTTACCATTAGTAGTGCAGGTGTAATTCCGCAACATTAACTCTAAGTAGGGACAGCATATCATTCTATTAAGCTTAGCCACAATTTTGATTGGTTAACACCCTGAGGCCAGTCCGAGGGTCTTTTACCTCTCTCTCTATCACTCTATCTCTCTCTCTCTATCTCTTTCTGTTCGCCGTATATTTTGAGTTCCTATTGCCACACAGATACTATACAACTTACAAACATCTATGCCTTCTCCGTGATTCGAACCCAAGCCCAACAATACAGCAGCTAGGAACAGAGATCACTATAATGATCAGGGCAGCTGCGGTATATACAGCTGAAGTTATAGGGGGATTTGATTTCTCCAGTACATGTTTTTTTTTTTCATTTTGGCCGAATTTTGCGGAAAAATCATAGTTCTCGAGTTATATACGAATAGGCTTATGTTCTAAAATTTACGATGATTGTACTGAATGCTATTCCTTCCTAATATCATTACTTAATATAGAAGGAAAGCTACAAATTTTAGAAGTGGTTCATTTTTAGTACACAGTGACAGAAGTTTCCAAAGGAAGATGGCAGCAGTAATTTAAGCGTTTTTAATTTCCCTAGACTTGTTAGTTGTCAGCTTCAGGCACTTAGAATTAGTAAAGCATTAATTAGCGTAATTCTTCATTGAGTGTGTTGTAAATATTGCTGTAAATGTATTAACCACAATTTACTAAATACAGTAAGAACTCAGCTGTCATTTTCCCCCATATATTGTGATTCAAACTGCACTGTGTTCAAGAGTGCAAACCTAACAATGTTGCATCTACTTTATCTTTGGCGCAGGTGGTAATTTTGATTGTGCACTGTTTATTGATGATTGATGGGTTAACTCTACTATTCCGCTTCCTCTATATTATCTGCCTATTATAGGTCTGACGAAAGAAAGATATCAATCAATGTCGATTTTCAATGTGTGTACGTGGCATGTACGAATAGGGTAAAGAGAAAAGTGGATTTCTAAGATTTTAAAGAGCCTCTCACTTGCTCCAAAGCTATCCAAAATACGTTTCTGGGCCAGTATACTAAATATTCGAAGAAACGTAAAAAATATTATTATTTTTTGAGTTCAACAAGCATAAATATCGAAAATCATGCTGCAATTTAAAATTATTATCAAAAGATATATATCACTGTTACTTCTAGCTTCAATGGCGTTCATTTTAACTGCAGATTTAGGTGAGTAACTTATTTTACGTGACAAAATTTTTTGTTATATGCTAATATAATAAAATTAAACTCTTGTACATGCACTTAATGTTAATATTACCATCAAAGGTATAATAACGGATTCCTAAATTTTTTCATTGATGCACTGCAGTATATTATCTTTATTATATGCGGCTTAAGTGTCTGTTTGTCGCCGATAGTTTATTGGTTGCTTTCGTAACTGTACTAGCCAATGGGATGAAGTTGCTACGGCATTCAAATAGTAAAATAAATTTTATCGCAATAGTTATCATTGCTTCAAATATTTAAATTGTTCAATTATTTAAATACCATGATTAAATTATCATGGCATTTAAATATTTTTAATTCATACAATTGTTGCTTATTTCATTCATTTAACTATATTTACATATGAATTACCTAGAAACTTGCAAACGTTGAGAAATTAAAGGAGGCGAAACCAACTAACGAGTTGTGCGTAGTACATCTCATCAGGTAGGTTTACGCAAACTCCTAAAATAACCTTTCGCTTAAAGAGTTTAAAATTTTGCCCGATTATCTTCCGACATTGTATTTTAAACTGAATTTTCAGCTGAACGCAAATTGAGCGTGTCAGGGAGAACAATTGTTTGCATTAGCAATCATCTGTTTTTGAAATGGTTTACAACTGAATGCAAATTGAGCGTGTCAGGGGGAAGGTAAACATTTGTTTGCATTAGCAATCATCTGTTTTACATAAAAACTACGTCTTAATGTAATTTCTTTTACGAATGCCTCCTAGAAAATATAGCACTGAAGAGGAGAGAAAAGGAGCTAAAGCTGCACAAAAACGGCTTTCTCGACGAAAAGAAAGCACTGAGCAAAGAAAGAAATGTACCGCCAGTGGTTTCCTTCATTGCACCCTACTTTAAGTAATTAAGTTAGTAGAAGGGGGAAACTCCGTGGGGCAGTAAGCAAAGCGGCGTCCTCGCCGCCTGCCCTGGGTAATTCAGTTTGAATTAGCGGACACCTTTGTACAAATCATTTTAATTACAATTTATAATATCTAGAACAGCAGACATTCCATATGACCGCCGGGTTTTCTAGTAATATTAGAAGAAAACAATGGCATATTTCAATTCTGATAATCAGCAGATTTCGGGATCCAGGATTTTGCATATTAATGAATTTTGAGTGTTATATAATTTTAGCTTTACGTACAATTCCTCTTTCAAGTTTTTTCAGGTTTCATAAAGTCTGAAGTTTATATATAAATAACCTATTAAAATACACTCATGAAATGCGAATTATTTGATCAACTTTTATTAACTTAAAAATATTATTTTTTGAAAATATTACTAAAAAGAAAATAATGTCGTACAAGAGGAAACATAGCTCAGGGATAAAATAGAAAAACGTTTTGAGGAAATAAATAACTTTGAAATTTGGCGAAAGAGGTAAACTTAGTTTGACGTAGACTTTGAACGAACCTTCATTTATAGAATTTTATTCAAAATCTTCGCTTAATTAAGGCTGATTTTCTGCCTAATTTTAAATTTCACATTCTCTTCCAATTTGAAATAAAGAAATCTTTTTCTAAAAGCGCGTCGAAGAATTTTACGAAAAAAAAAATCTTGCCGTCTTCTGTGAAATTAATTTCAAGATAAAATTATTTTTAATGAGAGAAAAATAAATGAAAACATTGTTATCCCCGGTAATATGGTTTCAATTTATTAAATTCGCACATTCATTCCGCCATTACGTTCTTTCACCAATGGTCAAGCTGTAAGAGAGCTGAACATTGCATTTCGAAACCGAGTTTAAATCACCCATGTGTAACGTGGATATGAAGCAGTTTCCTTTAAAATGTTCTAAGCCTTTAAAATGTGCTAGTATTGAAATTCGGTATTTATTGAAAGCAAATTTCTCTATTCCCATTCTCTATTTCTATTCTCTATTCTGATTCTTAAAGCAAGGACCATTTTTACATGTTGTTAGTTTCAAATGTCAACATTTGTGCTCATTACGTGGACTGTTAATATATATCTTCCTTTTTTTATTCCAATGGCGGGCTCTAAACGTTTATAAGGCCCGAAGCTTAAAAATGTTTATAAGGCACTACTAAGGCCGGGAGCGGTGCTGATGTTGTTACTGATGTTGAGAATAGTCCAAAAGAGAATTCTTGGAACTAGAAGTTTATGCTACTTAAAATACATATTGATGCAAATATGATAATATCATCAGCAGACAGTGCATGTACATTATCATGTTTCTCCTAAATTATAAAAAAAAAACCTGTCAGCTCCTGTTGTGGGTAGATTAAACGGGTTCTGAACTAACTGGTGTGTGTCTTAAAAAAGTTCAGTTTGTTTTTTCCGGAATAATGGAAAAATTGCTATCGCAAATCAAAAAGCAAACACTTCTAACGAATTATTTTATTCCAGTTTGAACTAAATGAGGCTAAACAATTTCTCTTGTAAATGGTTTTGGATACTGATTTAATTTACGAAATTAAATAATTTTATTCTCAAGATAAAACTGCTCGAAAGTACTAGCAGTTTAAAAATACTGTTTTTCTGTTAATTATAACATTTTTATTCATTTCCAACTTTTTTTTTAATACCTGATTTCGAGGAAACCTTGGCATTACCCTAGTCCTCGGTATTACGCTAGTTAATTGTATCCCTTTTTAAAAAATGAAATCTAGTACGGTTACCTTACTTAATTATGCGATGTACTCGAGGCCTATACATTTAAGAGAAGGGAAGAAATTTTTTCCCTTATTGTATGAGGCTGTTACTAATCAAGAACTATACCCAAATGATGTCGCTTACTTACTCAAATGAAAGATCTAAATTTAATGTGGCGTATTCCACCAACGCACCAATGGTACCCAAGAACATGCCCTGGTTCTCTGCTGGAAATCAATTGTGGCTGTGGCTCCCAGACTGCTCTGGGTAGACTAACAAGTAGAGAGCTTAAATGTCTTTCCTTAGTGGATTAGTGGCAGAAATGTAGTGGCAGAAAAATCCACTCCATTTGTAAAAAATGCTGTGACCGTCCAGCTTCACCGGATCACGTTCTGAACTGCATCGGACTCTCTAAGGGGACTTAATATCCGATCCCATTATTATTATAGATTTTTTGGCGGTCAACATCCTTCTAGAGCTTATCTGACATATGCTTGATCTTCGAGTATAAACAGAAACAACATAAGGCTGTTCCTCTTATTATGATAGTTTTCATGTTTGCACGCTGATTGACAAATGAATTAAATATGCTTTATCAGAGTATAGGAATAACAGTTATTATAAGCGATAATGATATAATCTCATTTATCTTTACTGTATAACAATCTTAATGATTTCCTTTTATTAAGCGCATTTAAATGCAGATATATTAGGCGTAATAGAAAGTTGTAACTTCATGGCAGAAGTAACAATTTTCGTAGTACGGTGCACGGTGGAATGCAAAATGTGAACAGTAAATACGAAAAATGAGAGATGAAACAGTTATTTTACTTGTTAAAAATTGCTATTAAGAAATGTTCGAATAAAAGACCACCTACTGCAATACATGCATCATAACAGTTACGGTTAGTTGAATGTAACAAAGCAAACGAAAGCTACTAGCCCAAGCGAAGGGATACCTTCATGAGGGTCTTTTTAAGAGAAACTGACTCGTATTAGCTTTACACACGAGGAAAGCCACCGAAAAGGACCATGCAATCAGCTCGTTTACCTAGATAATTGATGATGAACCTTATTTGGGAAAACCCTAGTGATGGGGTCGTGTCACGTATAGCATCATTCGTCTGGCATCCGTGTCCTCGGTCTGCCAAGAATGCACTCGAACACACCAGAGGTAAGCGCAGCACATGTTGACAATGGCGAGGCATATTGGCAATGGCCGTTGCAAGGGACAAATATTTTTGTGTTATACAAATTTTTGTCTCCATCGACTGCTCTGGATTGAATGGAATAATTTAGAATGATGGTGTGTGTCATCCAAAATGGGTTCGAGTGTCACTTATGATACGCGTGACATCGCCAACACTAGGTTAGAAACTAACTTGCATAGAATTACCAGTATTCAGAGATTTTAATTGCTCGGCCTCTAGTGTAGCTGCATCATAATGACAACGACATTATAAGTGAACAGATGGAATGGGCACGGTTGATCCTTTCTGTAACCTTCTAAATATCTTGACCTATCTTTCCTCGATTTTTTTCGCTTTCAACATCGAAAACGTTTCCTTTATGAGACACGGCCTGACATTTTTCCCTGATTGTAGAAGCAGAACAACTCGTCGTCAGAGCTAGCATCGTTTCTGCAGAAGTACCTGACATACGGCGTTATCTTCAATTCAAATCGTAGTCGCTATGATGCATATGTTACGGTGAAACACCGAAATCTGGAAAATGTCGACATTCACCGGTGAAAGTCAAAATTCATATAGTCGCTTGGTGTATGTCCGAAATATTTGCTAAATACCCTTATTTCTGACTTTCACCGGTGAATTTCGACATTCACCATGAACTAATGGTGAATGTTGAATATATGAGAATATTATATTTTCTTCTCCGTAATTCAGTCGCGAAAAAACACACAATACATTCAAAATGAGAAAGGAAAATAATAGAAGTTAAAAAACTTACTTAAATATACAGTGCGTTCTAAATGAGAAAATAAAATAATAGTAATATAAAACTTAAATTATGTGATTCAAATCCGATTAATTGCAACAACTTAAACTATTATGAGACTTTGAATTGCACAAAAGGCCCTTGCTTTTACAACAGCATTTATGGGAAACAGCCAGTCGCCTCTCTTTTCGACCTACACCAGAGCATATCTGTGATTGTCGGCATACACCGGTGAGGGTCCGAATGTACAAGAATGTAATGCAATATTCCATCTTTCACCGACGAATGTTGACATTCTCCGGTGAAAGTCGACATTCTCCAATATCGGTCTTTCACGGTAACACATATATTGCAGAAGGTAATTATTCATTTGTAGAATTCTTGTAAATATTTCAAGTGCATTTAATACCTCATCAGCTGTGGCCTTTCATAACAATCATTCTAATGGAATGGTCATTTCAATAAGCATCACCTGTAATAATATTACCAATATTCTTGGAATAGAATGGAGGTGTGATAAACATCCACTTCCAAATCAGAGAAAAATTAAAGGCTACATACAAAAATCTACTATATTGCACAAGCACTGCAAGTTTCTCTGAAAAATGAAGAGTTCTTATGAAATGAAGATATTCTTAAAAATATAGAATGATTCACGTTCACATAAGATAATGATAGCTTTAAAAACTTGTAGAGACGTTAGGTAGTTTTTGAAGCAGCAGATGTGAGAAATGAGCAATGTCTTCGTCGGAACTCGAACCATGGACCTCTCGAATACGCGGAGAGCGTGCTGACCACTACACCACGAAGGCATGCCAATAAGGCGGAAGAAATACCTGATAAGCTTTTTTTACACGAATTGTATATCAGTCTAAATAAGAATATTATCCAAAAATTTCTCAGGACGGGCGAAGCCATTTTTGAAGTTTTTTATAAATGCCGCTTCTTAAAAATGTTTTGCATAGTACATTTCTACTGAAGATATTTCATGTATTTTAGTCTAATCCGACCCGTGATAAGTGTTGGCCGAATAATGAGCCTTACTTAAGGTAAAAAATGAGCGGAGGAGCAAATTTTAATTTCAGAAAATTAAAGATTAATATGAAAAAAAAGTTAAACCGAAGTATTCAT
>KK119840.1:66200-93614 GCA_000611955.2 Stegodyphus mimosarum
GACGCAGTTTTCAAATTTTCCTTAGATTAAAATACTTGTAGAGTCATTAGGGTTATTTTGAAGCAGAAGACATGAAACATGGGCAATGCCCTCGCCGGGACTCGAACTGGACCTCTCGCATACGCGCCGAGTGTGCTAACCGTTACGCCACGAAGGCGTGCAGAAAGGATGAAAAAATACCTTACATACTTTTCCTTTTTAAAGGGCGACTGGACAACACCTGGATCACCTGTTGGTAAATATCTAGTGTCCCTCCTACTTGTATCTGTGCCTGGGGATTAGGGGACCCAATCGAAAAAAGTCCTGGTGGTGAAAAATCATCATCCACCACCTTTTGGTTCGAGCGCCACTGTAGAGTCATTACGTTATTTTGCAGCAGGAGACATGAAAAATGTGCAAGGCACTCGCCGGGACTCTCTCGAATGCCCGCCGAACGTGCTAACCGTTACACCACGAAGGCATGCAGAAAGGAAGGAGAAAATTTCTCATATGCTTATACATGATCCTGTTCCGTATGCCTTAAAAAAAGGGAATGCACCTTTTTATTTTTCAATTTTCGGGGAATCACAAAATCTGAAACAAATTCTGCAAATCCGCAGAAATTGATGGTGATCAAGAATCGAACGAGTGACTCTCCAAAAGCGATTTCAGTGCGCTTCCGGAGCACATGAGAAGAATGTATTAGTAGTTTATAAATTCATTATTAGAAGTGCGTTAACATTAGAATAAGTTTCATTGATATTAGAGAACATCATTTAAAACTGATTTTAAGTTTGAATTAAAAATTATTATGAAACGTCTGGCATTCTTCAGTCAATCAAAGAAAATTATAATAATTAGTATTCTAAGACAGAAATCTAAATTTTGTAAGCAAATGGAAATTTTTTATTTCATTTTTGTAAATTATAACTATAAACATTCTTTCATAAAATATTTCATTTTTAAAAGATGGTAAATTATTTGAAGGCAAAAATTTATTCTGTAAAACAGGTTCTTCAGAGTTTCCTGGGATTTTTCGCACATTAAATGAATTGCCAGACAGATCTTTTTTTGCCCTATGTAGTTTTTGACTTATATTACAGTATTTTCTTGTGCATTTTCTCCCTTAGCATTTTAGGGCCAAGTTTTGAAAGTTTTAAAAATAATAGTGTTACGTGCGTACGGGTTCGTTATGGATTGAATGCACAAGTCGTTAAAAAGTTAACAAAAATTTATTCTTTCCGCAAGAAATAAATCAAAATGCTGAAATATTTCTTCAGCGATATTCGCACAATATATCAAACGTTTACCAAAACTCAGTTCAAAACAGATAAACTAGTTCTATCTCACAGCGAAATCGCTACAGCATTAAGTAAACAAACATCAGTTCACTTTAAACAGCTACAGCTACAACTACAGCAACAATTGAGATGAGGTAGTTTCAGTTCGGCTTTTATAAGCTTTTTAATTCACTAGAACAATCTCGATTTTTCTAGATTTTTCTGGATGGCAACAGTAATTACGAGATATTTATTTATTAAACATTAAATGCAGGCGCTCTTTTATTTAATTTATTTATTTATTTATTTTTTTGACGTAGCTTTCTCTTCAAAAATTGTCTGCGTTGTACGGGAAATATAAAGCAATTTTAATTACAATTCTAAATAAATAGCCAAATAAATATGAAATCCGTAACAATAGTGTAAATTTCCCCTTTCGTAATGCGTTCAAAGATTCTTTTTTACCCCAAAGGGCGTGAGCCCGGTAAAACTATTAATTTCCTTTAACATTTTGATTTGGTTCATTATAAATGTTGTTTCACTTTTCAAACTGTTGCCACTAAATATTACAGCCCTGTATTATATTTAAAGAAATTAAGTAATGAAGAATCTGCATTAATATATATATATATATATATATATATGTTTCTCGCATTGTGATAAAACGACGGTACCTAGAGACATAAAATTTTGAATAACTTATGTTTCCAGCCGTATATGGGCATCTGGAAGCCTAAATTTGGAATTTGGAATTTGTTTCATTATCGATTTCATATTTTGTAAAATTTTAACGAATTTTTGATTAACAAACTCAACGATTTCAAAGCAAGCAAAGACAAATCATGGAGGAAAAATATATTTTTATCTCCAACGTGCGAGACTGAGTATCGGAAATCCTAAAGATATGCTCATTTTAAAATTATTTTGCGATATTGCTCTTGAACTGAATTGTATAGTGTAAGTGCGAAGAACGTGATAAAAAATAAAGGTAGCAAGCAAAACATTAAAAAAACGCCCCTTTGTGCGTAATATAAAATCTGAATTCAGATTTTTACAATTATTATTTTTGATTTGGTTTACTTTTTGTTTGGTTTATTGGATCATGACAAAAACACTTGTGGGCCTAAGGAGAAGGATGCCTTTATGAAAGACTTTCTAAGGTAAATTGGTTCATATTACACACGAAAAAACTACGAAAACTCCCACCTAGCCAGCCCGTTTGCCTGAATTCGAGTTTGCCTGAATGCGCCCTAAATCTTCTCAAAGAGCTGTTTCAACACGCACATTCCGTCAGAAAATTTGCTTATTTCGGTCATTTCTATCCTTCGTTACCTTTTTGTCAGAAATTTCTGAATCACTTTTATGTGTCTGTGTGTGAGTAGAAAATAAAAATTTAATTTTAGTTTCAAGCACGTTTAGTCTGAAAACTCTTCGCTTTCATATTGTATTAAATAGCAAGCTCTATTTTATTTCAAGTAAAATTTAATGCGAAACCTTAACTGCTGACTTCTTTGAGAAAACGCCTTGTTAATTAAAAATATCTAATTGCGACATACATCTCTCTAAGTTATTGCACTTAAATCAAGGATAAAATGAAAAATCTTGGTAATATTTTCAAACCCGGCAAACTCTTTCAACCCCGCATCTGTTAACATAATTAATAGTCTGCCTGCTAAAATTTAAACTTTTGTGTAATTTAGATGTCCATCGCTTAAAATTACACGCTGCTAAAAACGCAGGTTTAAGTATTTCGATTCAGAAAACCGTCACTATTAACAATAACCAGACAGTAAAAAAAATTGAATGATTGTTTTTCAAAAACTACTGAAATTTATCATAGGTCGTCTTCATTCTTTATGAGTGTGCGATCCGAAGATCTTTACTCATCCATTAATCTCTTAAGTGTCCTAAATAAATTGAATACTTATCTGATCCGATGAAAGGATAAACTTCTGCGCATTTGTGCTGTTAAACTTCCAAAAAGGCATATCTAGTTCAGGCATATCCCGCAACGAAGTGATAGCAATTTCGTAACAGTAAGGATGCATAATCAAAGTCCAAGCATTTCTCAAAATAATATCAGTTGATAGCAATTTCGTTATGAATCGTTCTTCTGCTAGTCAACCTAGTGACACTACTACGCAATTGCCTTACAATTTAAGGCCCAGAGATGCTCATAAACTTTAAAAGTTGCGAAAGCTATTTGTTTAAAACTGTATTCCGATCTATCTAATGGTATAACGATCATAATTCTGCAACAATTAAAACAAAGATATGAAAGAAAATATCAGCACTAAATGATAAAATAACTGTTTTGAGTTTTAAAAACGTTTTTGGAGCAGTGTGCTATCATAGAAGGTATGTAAAAAATTTCAAGGAAGTCCGGTTAGTAGAACAATCAGAAATTGCTTTCAAAATTTAAAAATAGAGGCAGTAAAATGGCAAATAATAAATAATAAATAGAGAAACCAAGAAAAATATTGTTATGGACTTTGTATTTATTTAGAATTGTAATTAAAATTGTTTTATTTTCCCGTGCAACGCAATGAATCTGAAGAGAAAAAGAAGTAAAAGTATAAGAGTGCGTGAAAGTAAAAATACAAAAGAGTAAAAATACAAGAGAGCCGGAAAAGCAAAAATACAAGAGTGCGTGCGTGCGTGCGTTTAATATTTAATAAATAAATATCTCGTAATTGCTTTTGTGATCCAGAAAAATCGAGAATATAAGAGAATGATCTCATGCCGATTAAAAATATTATAAAATCCAGATTAAAAACATCTCAGCTCAGTTGCAGTTGTTTTAAGCAAACTGTTAGTGTTTACTTAATGCTGTTATTGATTGTAGCAAATCCGCTGTGAGATTGGATTAACTTTCTCTGTATTTTGAATTTGGGTTCTGTTTAACGTTTTAGCAGTTCTAAATATAACTGCTGTGTGATATTGTACGAATATACCTGAGGAACTATTTCAGCATTTTGTTTCATTTTTTGAGAAAAGAATAAATTTTTATTAACTTTCTATCAACTTGTGCATTACGAAGCCGTATGCACGCAACAGTATAACTTTGAAAAAAAAATAGTATCGTATTTGCCGACGTATACGACGCACTTTTTTCCTTTGAAAATAGGTCTGATAAACAGGGTGCGTCTATGTGAGAGTAATAATTGTTGATTCGAATCTGCCGTTATTTTATTTTAATGAAATTTACGTTGTTATTTTGTAATTTACACTTACTCTCTACATTTACACTCTACATTTCAAACTAATTTGAGTTTCACTAAAATATAAAAAGTCATTCGTTGTTTATTAAAGTTTCTAAATACCATTAAGATCATCAACAATCCTTTGAATTTGAATGGACGCTAAAAGTTTAAATATACGCATCATCGATTTTTTGCATTTCGAATTCTTCACCAATGGGTCTCATGTAAATGTTATTTGTATCATGTCTATATTACTTTCTGCGCATGTTTAACTTTACACGCTGAGAATAAACTTACACGAAAACGTCTGTCTTACAACTGTTGTATATATATGAACATTTTGTAGTGATATTTTGCATCGATATTTAAAATTTTGACAGTGAATTTACTCCGAGATGCACAAAACTTCTACACTTAGCGCATATATGAACAAAACTTGGGATGGTGTATTTTATATGTGCATAGTTTAGACACCGAGGATACACTTATGTATACACTGTAGAGTTTACATGAATATTATACACTAATAATTAAACATTTACATTGTTACTCTGATACATCCATAAATTTTACTCTGATTGCGTATATAGACAGAAATTACTCCAGTGCATTTTATGAGCACATAAGGTTAATATACTGAGAATACACTAACGATAACACCTCTTTTACACTGACGCGTACACTATGGCATTTACATAAATATTTTTCACTGTTATTTAAACATTTTGCATTGATTTTGTTAAACATATAATAGTTGTCTTGAACTAAGAAGAATCAGCTTTATTAACATTCCAAACATGAAATATTCTTTAACAGAATAATGCCTGTAGTACAGTGCGGCTAAGAACGCTATTCTACCAAAATTAAACATGACACACTGTTGCCAATCCCACAAACTCAATAGTAAAACAAACATATTGCCACTAACAATATTATTGTAAATAATATAAAATTAAATACTGAGAAAATAAATAAGGCACAAGAAAAGAAAAGAAATGCAAATATTTAATATACACCCAAACATATAAATTCTACCCTATAAACACAAATTACCCAAGTGTGCTTTATTTTCGCATAAACTAAGACACCGAGGATAGACTGACGTGGAAACTTTTATTATACACTGATGCATACAATGTTGCTTATACATAAAAATTTTACACTGAAATTTTGTACTGCTGTTTAAACAAGCTCCATTGATCTTAATTTCTTACGCATATACGTTCCACACTGATAACTAAGCGATAACAGACAATTAATTTCAAACGTTGATACGTATCCCAGGATTGCGCATAAAACTTCATAAGAAATAAGCTGTCTCAAAAGTATTTTACCGGCGCGCAAGTTTATAGCATTAGCTAACGGGAATACTAAAGCCAGAATTAAATAGAGTTGATGAAAAATTCTAAAAACAATGAGCTAGCCAGAAGCTCTTTCTACCAAAAATTCAAAACCCTCAGCTTAAATGCACTCAAAGCTAATTTGCATTCCGGTGGGGAATACGGAAAGAAGAAGTCATAGTAAAGATCAAAATCACAATGAGACTGAATGAAAGGGCTAAGTGGTCAGCAGTGAATGATTATATATGTGAGTGATAAAAACTTGGAAAGACTGCTGCATAGTTAGAAAGATAACACTCGAAGGAGAGACTTGTAGACAGCCGAATTGAGCATAATCTTTATTGCTGGACACGAACTAATTATCGGAATCACATTTTTCATTACATATGATCATGGTCGCACTACGCATATCACAGTTTTATATAGAGTATCACATTTTAAATAAAAGCGTAATTAACAGTACGACAAAGCACAAGCGAAATGAAATGGCGTCCGAGCGGCAACACAGCTGCAAACTAACTGCGCATTTAATCCAGCCTGCCAGTCTGTTAAGAGAAAGGTTTCACTTTTTAGAGTTTAGGTTCCAAAATATCTACGTCATCAACGTTGCGCAGGCCAATGCAAGATAGATTGATCTAGAAATGAAGCAATCCAGAGGAGTTATTACAATTTTTAGAATAGAAAGGGAGAAATAAGGGCTTACCGTTATCTTAAAATACAATTTTGATTTACGTTTTCTTATCTTACATATATATATGTTGAATGTATAACGAAACTTAGTAGAAGAAAGAAAAAATGAAATATGTAGGAAGTTGTAGGGAGATTTAGCGCAGGCAGGATTAAAGTTATTGTAGTATAAGTTAAAAGACGGAAAAAAGTTTTAGAAATATCATTGTTCCTAGTCTTCAAACTTCAAAAATCTGCTTACTCATACATTCCAGTCCATTGCTTATTTAGGCGTTTATATGATTAGGTCAAAGACCAAAACATGCCATTATTAAATTACAGCTATCTAAGAGAAGGGTTGTCTTCGTGGAGGATTTTCGATCTCATCTTATACTGTTACTTGCAAAATATCATAAAAACGCTCGCGCAGTTTGCCAGTTTGCCGCAATTTAAACTTTTGGGGAAGATTGTTAGTGTTTATCTGTTTTTCTGTTCTAACACTGGCACGCGTATTTCATTCTAATTTAATTCCTGAATCTAAAGTCCTCTGCACACCCCTCGCTCGAATCCTGGCTACGTCCATGAATGTAAAACATAAAAAGCTTGGGCATTTTGACCTATTTAACGGTACCTGATCCCTTAAATCTGCCTTCCAAAGAAAGATTTGTAATGTCTGTCAAACGTTTTCAATAAATAACGGTATTGTTATTCTTAATAGTAAAGGAGGCTTTAATAAACTAAGTATAATTTCTACAAAACATGCATTTCTGTTTGCAGAGCATCTAGATTGAATACATAATTTTTTTCACTCAATTAAACACAGCAGAACCTGTTTAAGAAGCTTTTTAGACAACTCATGAAAATTTCATAAAAGGAGATATTTCAAAAGTTGGTTATTTAAAAAACAGTTTACTAAGAACACAACATTAAATTTATAATTTAATAATGGCTTCCGAATTAAATCTGTTTATTTTTATGTATTTTTAGCCAGAAATTTAATAATTTATGAAACATTTTACTTTTCATTTAAATTACTAACTGAAAAGTGAGTTTTTTAAGCTTTATTTGAATTAAATTATTTCAGAATTTAGTTCATTAAATTTTATTTGAATACGCAAAATAGAAGTATTTTTAATAGAATTTTTATAGAACTTTTAACATATTTCTTTTCAAATCTTTCACTAATAAGGAATTTTATTCAATAATTAAATATTCGTAATTAATTTTGAAGAAAATTATCTAATATCTCAGAAATGTTTTATACCTTTTTAAAAAGACCAGATAATGTGGGCCACTGTTCTTCTTTTTCCTATTCTAAGCAGTCGTCTTTTTGATAGTGTACATGTTGAAGCTGAAAAATGGACAAATCTTAATGGGGTGATAGAACGCAGCAATATTCCTCGTAGAATGTACGGTCGAAAAGCAAGCAGTGAGATGCTAAAAGGTAGTTTTCCACTGTCTTATTTAAAGAATTCAGACAAAAATGAGAGTAGATACTTCAGAAAACATTTTATTAACAGGAATATAATTGATGTAAAAGAAATTGCTCAAAAGGCCTTCCGCCAGCTGTAATGACGGCTTCACGGTCTAGGTACTGACGTACATTTGTGAAGACACCAATCACTTCCCGAGTATCGCCGGCAGCAACGGTGATCCTGACGACTAGATACATATTGGTTTATACGAGACTCTCTTATATTAGATTTTTCAAATGTCCCCACAGGAAAAAGTCCAAACACGAGAGAACCGGTGATCTTGGTGCCTAGCTATGAGAACATGCCGACGAATCCATCGCCCTGGAAATTTCGTAGTTCGTATAACCAGCCATTCTGTCGTCAATCCACGGTCGAAAATGCGTTGGGTTGTGAGGACTGATCCTTTTTATAATATTTACAATGCTAGCTAGCGGCTCACCGTTCGGATTTCGCCCAAACTTTCTATGACAAATATTGATTGCATAGCTGCGTTCTACCACTCTGTAAAGTTTTGTCCACTTTTTCAGATTTACCCTGTATATTGTAAATAAATAATAAAATAAATTGATCAAAAAGTAGAAGATTTCTCTCAACCTTAAAAGGTTAATGTGCCTAGGGATATTGTTAATCATTATGATGACAGCGAGTGCTAAGGGGTTTGAACGATGTAGAAGTCAACATAAAAAAGGCCGTCTTGTTCTAAAAACGAGATTGATGATTGCCGTTACTTATTCAAATAGGGGCAATAAGTGCAGAGATAAGCAATTCTCTCAAATATTAAATAAAAAGGTTCAAGAAAAGGAGAGTTTCCGAAAAATTAGTATGATCATTTTAAAATTTTAAATTAAAGTAAAAAGTCCAGTTTAATATTGTTAGATTAGGAAAATATTTAAGATTTTGTGATCAAACTGTAAAGACCTTATTTTATTCTAGGCAGTTATTTTTAATTTTAGAAACTTTTCTTTGTTTTCTGGTTTCATGTCTTGACAAAACGTAAATTTTGATGACGTCTATGCAAATCTAAGTGACTTCGAAATCAGTATATAAGCAGCGGTTTTAAGAGTTTGTGGTAGGAGAGTTAGTTTCGAATTTATGGCGCGTGTTTGAAGTAGTTCTGTACTTGAATAGTTGGTGCTTAGCCGCTCTCTTTAGTTTATACTGATAATGTAGATTCGGCTTTGCTTTGTGCAGTCGATTTAGCAGTTTAGATAAAGAAGGAGCCAGTCGTGTAGCCAATCTTACTTTATTGTGATTGTACATCTTATTTTTTTGTTAAGTTATTTAACCCCAAGTGGGGATAGATTGTGAGCACCGAGTGAGTGCGTTTCTGTTTAGTTTAAATAAAAAGGTTATTTAAACCTTCTTCTGCAGTCATCTGTTTCCAAGACTTAACGAGAATTCGCTGCTTGGTCTTTTTCAGTAGAGTTTACAGTTGATGATTTCGAAACACACTAGATTTTCTTAAGAAGATGCTCTAAACTGTTTCTTCCTTGTATACGTATGTTTAACGAGTGTTATAAAGCGTAGTGCTCAACAGTGATTCGAATCAATGACTTCCATTTCTGGACTAGAAAATAGCCCACCAGCGGCCCTGCTGTAAAGTCGCTGAACACTGGTAGTTTAGTCTGGAGTTTGGATCCTGACGAAAGGGCATGGACGTTTTTGCCGTTTTTTCAATGTGTAAGGTGTATACGAGCCAGTTTCTCTTAGAAAGTTCGCAACAAATGCTTCCTTCCTCTTAGGCAGATAGGCCTCTTATTCTTTGTCGTATTTAAATTAATCAAACTTGACTACAACGCTCACTTAAAATCAAATATTACGGATAGAAAAGCAGAGCCTTCTGGATCACTAAGACTTGGCTTATTTATACGCTCAGCAGCTCTAAAACAGTGTTCGACAATCTAAAAACCATCTCCAATTTCATCTCATCGGTTTTAATTTGAAGCATTGACTTCCAAGCTCAGCTGAACTTGAGCACAACGCATTGACGTCTTGAACTGAACACACAAATTATAAGCTTTAATATATTAATTGCAACATTAGATCCGAATGATCTACACATCATTGCACAATTTTGAATGCATGTACTAATTTGATATATTTTAAGTACAGATTATTGTTAACATTATTATTTTATTTCAGGTTTAACATTTAAAATTCTGGTTAGGTTTGCATATACACTTAGAAAATCGTATTTACGTTAAACATGTTTCTCGTTTCATAAATATCAGTAATAAGTACACAGTTTCTGACAGGTTGTTAATGATTTTATGAAACTGATATTTTCATATTTCCAGGAAAAGAGTTCACAAGAACACCTTGTGAACTCAGCAGCTGTTTTGAAGCTGTGTTCCACGTCACAAAGAATTTATCAAATACTCCAAGTGAAGAAGATATTATGGAAATTCTTTGCCCGTACGCAGATACATTAAGTATTATTTTTCATAATTTAAAACAATTTCTTTGGAAGTTTAAGCTTTTTTATATCACCATGAGAAATATTTTTAAGTCTTTACTATGATAAAATAATTTTATTTTATAATTTTACATAGCATATAAAAATATGAATTATACTCTACTGATGATGAAGAAATGATGAGAATGAATAAAGTAAAAGTTTTATGTGATATATTTTTTAACCATTTTAATTACCACTTTATTTTCCATAAGTAACTATCCGTCGAACAAAGGACATAAAGGACATACATGAAATAACTAGATAAATATTTTAGAGAAAATTAATATAGATTTATGCAATTTTTGTATTCAAAAATTAAGTTCAAACTACGGGATATGCATTAATATTCTCAAACTGACGTCCATGAGTGGCCTGCGCTCCTGAAGCAATTTTAGGCGGCACGCTAATATATTTCCCGTTAACTAATTAGTATTATTACCACAGGAACTTAACAAGAAAAGAGCAAATTTAAGATTTTAATAATTTTTAATCCAATTTCACTGCATTTTCATTACTGTAAACTAAAGTGAGTAACGCTCTGACAAATTTAGAAATGGAACTAATTAACTTACGTTGTGATATAAATCTTATTCAAAGAATCTGAAGATAAAATTTGATTAACTTTTATTAGTACTTTGTCGAAACATAAATATCCTCAATAATTGCAATAAGAAGTGCGCTTTGTTTTGAAGTACATTTTAATTGCACATGAGCAGTTTTTACATTTTACGTAATACATACATACATTTTACATAATATAGATTTTTTTAATTGAAAATTGTTTACGAAAAGAACTAAAACTGATCTACAAATTGATATGAGTATCTATAAATTGGTGTTGAAGCTATTTTTCTAATAACTTTCCTCCAAGGTTACAAACGTTATGAAAATCGAAAAACACCATGAAGTATTGTAGCTGAAAGATGTAGAAAGAAACAAAGAAGTTTATAATTATTTACATACAAATGCACATTTTCTCTGCTTGCTTAATAGAAAAGTGTAATACATAAAAGGTTGGATAGAGAATAGGTTGTTATTCTTTGTTCTGAAGTTTCGTCTTTCTTGAGAAATTTTCGTATATTTCTTTCGAGTTTAAATTAAAAGTTACTTATTACTGGTTACTTCAATATACTACAATTACTAAAATAAATGTCGATATGAAAGTTTTAATCTTACCTGTCAATATGTTTGAATTACAAATTGCGAGCAATGAAAATTTCTTGCATTTATTAATTTTTAGATTTCATGGGAAAAATTTGATTTTTCCCTCCTTTGCGTCATTTTCATATGTATATTTTGACAAATATCAAGTAGTTTTTTTTTAAATTTAGTTAAAAAAAAAACCAAAGAAGACCAAAAAGGCTATTAGTCTCGGAACGTAATTTTGCGTCGTTTCACTTTTCATTCGAGTCTGTTACTGTCGGTGAAATGTACGACCGTCGGTAAAATGTGCGTAAAATGTAAATCTTTGAAACTGAATCTATTTGTTGTGAATTAATAGACTAAGCTATGCTAAAGTAATAGATGTATTTCTTAAGAATAATACTTTATTTTTAAATCGGATTTATTTAAATAAGTGAAAAGCATTTAATTTATGATGTATCTAATTAAAAAATCAATATTTTCGTAGAATGATGTTTCTACAGCGCGCGAGAATCTCTAACGACAATTCTAAAAATATGCCGTTTTTAAATATTTTGTAATTTTTCTGTTCCACTGAATTTTATATGGCAATTTTATAAGTGCAAAGAACGTGATATTTATTGAATAAAATTAACATACGAAACGTTCAAATTCGCTGAAACAATCTTGAATTTGGCGTACATTTACTAAAAACACTCAATCGATTTCGAGGGCAGCTACAGGTCCCTCCTCATCAGGAGAACAAAATATCTAGAAAGGGAAAGCAACCTCAGTAACGGCTTTTTTATACCCTCGAGTAGATCCACGCGCGGGCAGGCAATGCCATCTATCGGCAAAAATAATCATCAAGAATTATGTTAATAGAATTTTTAAAGCGCTAGGAAGGACTGGATTAGACTTAAAATCATTCACCGAACATGCTAAATCTTTGTGAATATGAAAAGCCTCAAGATTTTCTCTTCTATTCTAATACGAAACGTTACTAACAAAAAGACAAAAAGAAGTTTTACAAGCCATCTTATTAAGAAAACTTAACATTAATATAAAGAAGAGAAAAGACTGAAAAAAATATAAAAAGTATGCCAGCACTTAACAGTGCATTGAGAAATCTAAACATACACTGGTATGCTGCTGCTAAAAGTTTTGTGATTTTTTTTGTTGATGAATCTTGTATGGTGTATGGTGTAAGTATAAAGAAAACAATGCTTAGTAATAAAAATAAAAAGACAAGAAAAAAATCAGCAGGTGTGAATGCAAGAGCAGACTGGTAGCACTCAGCAGCAGTCAGCACTCAATAGACACTCAGCGAGAGTGTAAAAAAACCTTAACATAACCTTTTGGGAGACCGTTAAAATCTATAGCCTTTCAGAAATTTTTATCTTGAATTGCTGCTCTTCAGCTACTTTCAGATCGTGCATTTGGCCGTTGCGCTGTTTGAGTTTCAGACCACTGATACATAAAGCATGCATAAAGAATAATGCATTTTAAACGAATTTAACAAACAAGTTCATCTTATAAAAAATAAAAACAGGAAAATAGGAAATATACAAAAGATGGAAAAACAGTTTTAAAGACTGAAACAGATTTGAGAAAATTACAAACAAATTTGAAAATATTTCATAAAAATAATTTAAGATGGGGAAATGAAGATTATTAAATCATGAAACTGACTTGCAGAATCACATGTTTATGCATACATAATTGACGTATAAAAATGATGACGCAAGCAGGAGATATACCTTATATACTCCTCTTTTTAAAGGGCGACTAGGGTTTTTAGGGGACCTAGTCGCCAAATCTTGGGTGTGGAGAGTCATCATCCACAACCCTTTTAGTTCGGGCGCCACTGTAGAGACATTAGGATTTTTGGAAGCAGGAGACATGAAAAATATGCAACGCCTTCTCCGGGAATCGAACCACGGACCTCTCGGTTACGCGTCGAGCATGCAGACCACTACACCACGAAGGCATGCGAAGAAGGCGGGAGAAATACCTTATAACGTATGTTATTCAAAATTGGATGGCTCTATGTACCGTCGTTTTATTACAATGCGAGAAACATATATACGTTTATGCAAATTCTTCATTATTTAATTTCTTTAAATATAATACAGGGTTATAATGCTTGGTGGCAACAATTTGAAAAGTGAATCGGACATTTATAGCGAATCAACGCAAAATGCCAAAGCGAAAACAATAGCTCTTCAGAGACAAAGCCCCTTTGGTGTAAAAAAGGGGACAACTAATTGAATGACGCAAAATGAAAAAAAAAGGCCAGATAGAAATAACAATGAAACAAACAATATTTGAAAAATAAAAAATTAATTTTTCAATGAATTTGATGTGTTCGAGTCTCCGATTTGCATATTCTTTCAATGGCAAGCACAGTGATATAAACAAAATTTTTTATACAGATGTAACATCTAGTCGGTTTGTATAGTTGAAGTTTGCGTTGAGCTTTTGTTTTATGCCGGAATCTGCTGTCAAATCATTTAGATATCTATCACATTGGGAAAAGATTTCGAAACCAAAAATTGTCTTCACTATGAGAAATACTGTCCAAGAATTAACTGCAAGTCATGCAAATGTTGTAATATTTCATTGTAAACTTATCTGTCAGTAGTATGAAACAGCCGGTTCTACGCCAAGATCTGAAACTCGCAGGCGGTGCGCAATGCAATCCCGCTGGCGGGCGCGCGAAGCCAGATAGCTGATATACGGAAGGAGGAATAAAAGCTTGATAAATTAATAAAGATTATCTTTTATTGATTTTCTGGAGGTTAGTTACCTTTGTTAATCAATTTTTAGCTTTTGTATTTTCTTCGCATTCTCATTATTTTACTACGCATGTAATTGTTAATTCCTGTGTACCCTTAACGCCACTTAATTTCGAATTTAATGTTTGGCTCTCAAGGCTTTTTAATTTTAGATGTAAATTTTTAATTTTCATGGCATATTTTAAACCTTTTAATATCCTATATGCTCTGAAATTTGTCTTATTTCTTATATCTTCTCATAATACGCATAATTTCGGTAATTTAAATTGCATTACTAATTATTATTACTTATTTCATTTTACATAGAATTTTTTTCATGCCTTTTAACCAATACTCAGAGTTTTAAACTTATTTCTTATATTTTAGGAGCGTGATTACTAAAATACCTTTTTTATTACGTTATTTAATTCTAGATATAGCTTAACGTTTCGATACATTTTAACTTTCGTAATTTCCAACATACTCTTAATTTTAACTTAATTCGTATATTTTCTGACCATATACATGGCTTTTAATTAGTTTCAGACGTGATTTTAAACTTATTTTGGATTTAACCTTCGTAATTTTTAACGTACTCTAATTTTTAACTTACTTATTATATTTCCTTAATTTTTCACAGATCACTGGAACACCAGTGTTTCGCGAAAGAGTTTGGGACAAGCTGTTTTTCCAGGATTTCAGAAATAAATAAATAAATAAATAAATAAATAAAATAAAATAAAAAAAATACTGCATCTGGTTCATTAAGAAGCTCACTAATATCACTAAAAAGGTTTATTGCCAAAGAGTACCTTTCCTAATAATACAATTTTATTTGTAACATCGCGTTCACATAAATTTTGATTTAGCATCCACATCTTTCTGCGAAATTACATAACGTCACTGTTCTACGTTACTTAAGCTTCACAGAGTGTACCCCCAAACATCCCAATGTGATACATAGTCCATATGAGATTGTGTAACTTCACTTTGAGTGCATGTGTCGTTGCAGTGGTCGCACTGTGACTTGCTAGCAACGCCACAGCGACGTCGACGTGCCAGTCGGGCAATTTGGTAAGAGTTACGAAATCTAAATTTTGTACGATTTCTCAGTTTCTGCAAACATGTTTAATAAAAGTTCTAAATAGTGGTTGAAATAAAGTACAAAACGTTTAATTTGCTTACGACAAAAATTTATGAGCTAGTTAATTTCAAATTTTGACATTTTGGACATAATATTTGGCTTGTCCCGATAGGTAGTTTCAGAAATAAAGTAGAATAATTCGAGATTGTTTTTCTAATGCCCTTACTGTATTTTTAAAAATTAACTAGTGTATGTAATATTCTTTAATTTATAATTTTATTGCATATGATGCGCCAGAAGAATTTTCCACAACTGAATTATAAATTTTCAAATATGAAAATGGGCTATTAGTAGTCTCGTGCAGTGTTTTCCCTGCAGGATCATCAAATAACTATACCGAAAAATTCAATAAAATAGAAATATTTATAATTTTTAATTTATAGAAATAAAAATGCGAGTTATTTCTGTACCAATACAGCCTGCCACTATTTTCTAGAACACGAATGTAATAAAAATCTCTGAATTAGAACTTCTTCCGAAAACGAAATTGCAATAATGGATACTTTTTATGATAATCTGTATAGCAATGCTTACCACTTAATCTGTTAACATCAGAAACTTAACACTAAACCTATTGTCTCTCAAATGCAGCACTTTGCTTTTCAATTTTGCATTAGGTACAAATGCAGCACTTTGCTTTTCGATTTGTTTATGATTCCTTGAAATTAATACCGCCAATTTTTGTTAGAACAGGAGATAGTCTTCATATGATTTTGGAAAAGTATGTAATGAGGTACATAAAAACCTGAAAATAATGTAAACATCATGAAGCACAAAACCAAAAGGAATTTCGCGATTGAAGTAACTCTTGCAAAGTTTCATTTGCAACTATTCTGAGACATAAATTTATGATTTGTAATAAACAATGTTCTTTTTTTAAAGATTTGAATTATTTGATATTTTACATTTAAACTGTTTAAACTACATTGTCTATATTATTTGCTTGTTTCACTGCAGAGAAGCAGAGTCCTCCTTTATCTGTGTTCATGAAAAACTGTACAGCTGCACAGGAAGTAAAGATGTAATTTCTGCAAGAGCAGCATCAATTAAAAACGAGGAAATATCCAGCCATGCCGAATTATTTCTTAATATCGAAAGCGTCGTACATCAAGTATGTATGACGGAAAGTTACTTACGAACAGGTAATAATAAACTAACAAATTTAAAACAAAATGTATTAGAAATATTGCAATACTTTCCCAAACAATAATTTTTAGTTGTTATGATTTCAATTTTTTAATTACATTTATATAAAATTCATTAGAAACTGTGAACTAGTTAACAATTTCTGGATTAGTCTCACACTAAACAGCACATATGAACCAGTATCATAATACTAAATAACATATACTATATTAAATTAGTTTGTAAATTGAACTAGCACAATTTGCTGAATTTCTGTCACGTCTTCTCGGGTTTTAACATATTATTAATCGGAAAATTACTCAAATAGGTGAGATTTTAATTTAAGAAGCTTGAGCTCAAACATAACAGTAAAACATTTATATAAAAATGAACAACTGAAGTTCTTGTCATTACAGTCCAGAGTTTCATTTTACCCTGATCAAAGCATTAATACAACACTCTCAGCGCATAGCGTCATCTGTACATAAAATTCTATATGCATCCTCTTCCGGAATGAACTAGAAATGAATAATGACTCCTATGAAACGAATAATGCTCTAATTATTACATAAATATAATAATTTTAGTCCTTAATCTAATTCGAAATTATACAAATCTTTGTTAAATATTTTCAATTAAATTTTGCATAATATTCGAATATAAGCATAAAACATTCTATTATACTTATTCTACATACTACTAAATTATATCATTCAAATAATTCGATAACAAATTCATAAAAGAATTAAAATAATTATGTTAATATTAAATTCAGATAAAAATCTGTGAACTTAATCACAGTCCTTTTGAAGTAAATCATAAAATCCTTTAGTCATGTATTTCAAATGGGTACGGGAGTTCGACTGGTCCTCGAATTGTCTCATCTTTAGTTTTAACACTATAAGCTTTTACCTGCCCGTCACTACTTGGAAAGTTTTGGTGATCTCACCCAATTTCCATATATTTTGTAGAAAACGTTTGCTGCCTCTCAACACCAGGTCATTAATTTTAAAATTTTGAGTTTCTTTCGAGTTCTGCACTGTGTGAGCTTATCGTAGGTTCATAAGATATTTACTTTTCATCTCTTCCAGAACTAATTTAATATGTTTTCTGTGCAATCAGAATGTTTCAATAAATATCCCGGTTTGAAAAATTTCTTTAGTTTTACGTAATACTCTTACTTCTTCCAAGTAAGAAATGTGCAGATATTAATGGAAATGGTTCTTCTGCCTTCCAGTAGTTTGTCTCCAGTCACAATTTCTTTCAAAACATCAATGTTAACCCTAGCTATGTAGCAAACTTTCATTGGCATTCTTTAGTCAGATTTCGAATTCATAACAAAAGAGATTGATTGGATCAACGGAAACGATTAATTGCATAGAAAAATCTGCGCGCAAAGAGATGCCCTACAAGGTATTTCTCCAGCCTTATTAGCATGCTTCGTAGTGTAGTGGTCAAAAGGTCGGTGCGTATTCGAGAGGTCCATGGTTCGAGTCCCGGGGAGGGCATTGCTCATTTTTCATGTTTTCTACTGTCAAAATATATCCTAATGACTCTACAGTGGCGCCCGTACTAAAAAAGGTAGTGGATGATCATTCTCCACCATCAGGATTTTGCAATTGGGTCTCCTAATTCCCAGTCGCCCTTTAAAAGGGAAAGTCTGTAAGGTACTTCTCCCGGCATGCCTTCGTGGTGTAGTGGTTAGCAGGTTCGGCGCGTATTCGAGAGATCCTTGGTTCGAGTCCCGGCGAGGGCATTGCTCATTTTTCATGTTTCCTGCTTTCAAAAACTATTTCAATGACTCTACAGCCCTTTGAGGGTAATATAAAATCATTGTGATATTTTTTCTGTTGTTGCCAAAAGTTAAGATCTCATAGTAATAAATACTGCAGATTACCGTTGGCAGGTTTGCTGAAATTTCTTCAAAATTTAATCCTAAAACTTTTTTAATTCACTGGGTAGAGTATCGATTAAATAGGTAGAGTAGCGATTTAAAAGATTTATGCTATGAATTTATAGTGACAAATGATAGAGTGTACTTCCGGCATCTTGATGATTTAAAACACAATTTTATTTCAGGCAGAAGAAAAGGGTGTGTTAAGCCTATTTATTCTGAAGATGTATAAAGTCTCTCCTTCTTTGGATACATAAACTAAAACAAGACTCAGTAGTATGTAAACGAATTATCACAATGTCCAGAAATCAGACAGAGAAAATGAAAAGCGCGTAAAAGATCCTTTTATTAAACTCATAATAATTTAACAGAAGGTACTTTTTGTTCTTACACCACAAGCCAACATTTATTGCGTAACTCAAAAAGTAATCAATACAAACTAAAGCTAAGTTCGACGTGACAAGCTTAATAGCATGAATTATACGATTCCGCAGACACTGCTAGCAAGAGATTGAACTACAATTTGTTTCAATCTAAAACCTTTCTATAGATCGCTTTCTACCTGATTGGAATGCGCTATTGAAATTTGCATTTTAACAGGAAAACAGAAAGCGAGAAAGGCAGAAAAGCTAATTAACATCAAATAATTGGTTAATAAAAATAAATAAATCTTTACAGATGTATGCCTAATAATGCTTATTCTTAAATACACTCATGTCCATAAATTAAGGATAATTCGCAGTCACGCGGAAATCGAACTCTAAAATAAATATATCACCTGTAAAATCACTACACACATCTTCAAGAATCATACGCAAATTTCAGGAAGTAACCAGATGACATCGATGGTACGTCACAATGACGAGAGTGTAAGAGAGTGATATATAAGGAATACAGGCAAGGAAGCAAAATTGTTCGCAGGCGCTTTATAAGTATTTCAGTGCAATAACCGAATAGTTATGACACAAAGGACGCATTTGGATGATATTTTACGTGATAGAATTATCGGCCGTCTGAAATGTGGGTGTATCCAACTGGAAGTATCAGACGAACTTGGAATTGCCCAGAGTGTCATCTCCAGGCTTTGGCAACGATTCTAAGATGATGGTAATGTGAGTAGACGTTACAGCACAGGTCGCCTCAGAGTTACAACGCCGAATGAGGACCGGCATTTGGCAGTTGCTGCCAAAAGAAACAGGCGGAGCACAACCACAGACTGTCTCGTCAGCTCTCTTCAGCCACTGGTACGACAATTTCAAGGCAGACCGTGTACAGACGCTTAGGGCAGATTGGTCTATATGCTCGTAGACCTGTCAGACGCGTTCCACTTACTGCAACTCACTGTCGCCTGCGGTTAGCCTGGAGTAGAGAGCATGCATTGTGGACACCGCAACAGTGGGCTCGTGTGATGTTTTCCGACGAGTCCAGGTTTAGCTTGCAGTCTAATTCTCGCCGGACTTTCATATGGAGAGCTCCAGGTACCCGTTATCACCAAGAAAACATCATTGAGCGACACCGTTACGGTGGTGCATGAGTGCTCGTTTGGGATGGAATTATTCTGGGTTCCAGAACAGACCTGCATGTTCAAATTGGAACCATGACAAGCCAAATCTATCGGGACGTCATTCTTTAACAACATGTACGTTTGTTTCGGGGCGCCATCGGCGCACAATTTGTATTTATGGATCACAAAGCCCGTGCTCACCGTGCAAACGTCGTAAGCGAATGCCTTCAATCGGAGGATATCACCCGTATGGACTGGCCAGCATTCTCACCGGACTTGAATCTAGTAGAGCACGTGTGGGACATGCTTGGCCGACGAGTTGCAGCCCGTCAACCTCCTCCTACATGTCTACCGGAACTTCGGAGAGCATTGCTTTTTGAGTGGTGTAATATCTCCCAAGATCAGATCGATAATTTGATACACAGCATGCCTAGGCGTTGTACGGACTGTATTGCATCGTCTGGGAGACATACAATGTATTAACAATCATACCAACCATGTAATATTGGTTTTTTGTAAATAGGTTTTAATTGGTTTTTTTGTAAATAGGTTTTTTTTGTAATTTGCTCCACGGAGAAAAAATCGCTAATTTTTTTAATAATATTAAACATATAGCATCTTTTTTTGCTCTTTACCTTTTGTTTAATAAATAAGCTTTACAAATAAGTCAAATTTGGTTTGCTTCTAACTCTTTCTTTGCCTGCTTTTGCATTATCGTTAATTTATGGACATGAGTGCAATATATTAGTTACATAAAATGTGTATTTGTTTCTGTGTTAAAATTAATGGTCCTTGGGTTAAAGGGACAAAAGGAAATTAAAAGAAATTAAAAAAAAAGAAAAGAAAAGAAAAATTCGTCTTAAAAGAATTCGATTAATAATCAAGATCTGAAAGCACTGAATTAGCTGCTGAGTGCTGAGCTTAATTGACTTCCAGGAATTATGCACTGTTTTGTGGAGGAGTGGAAAGGGTGAGAAGTGGGATAAGAAGAAGTTACTGAAAAAAATCTTTTCAAAATACTTTTATTCCTATGAGAATTAGTGTCTCGAACTATATAAAATATTGTCGATTTTAACAAGAACTAACAAAATGTCCATAAAATGTGTTAGCAAAGTTTGTTAAATTTTTAAAAGCGATAACTGTGTTCAGATTTTGTTAGTGAGATAAAATTATTAATTATTAGATAAACATAATTTAAAGAAATAATGACCTAGAAAACTTCAAAAAATAATAATTTAGTTACATAGCTATCTCAAGAATTATCATATATAAATACTGCAAAGTATAAAAGATTAAAATTACGATACATATATTAAAAAGCAAATTAGTATTTAATAAATAAATGAAACATATACATTGTAAAGTTCCTGTAAAGGAATGTTTTCATGAAATTCATAAAACCAAATATTTGTATAAATTTATTGTATTACTTATTGAAGATGCTTATTCAACATTCTTTTTCATTACCTGGATTCTTCTTTTTCGATTGTTACATATTCATATGTCGGCATTTTATTGTATTTGTAGTACACTGACACAGATTTTTCGAAAGTACGTTTATTTGTGCAATTTTATTGTTTTGACTGTTAATAGAAAAAAATTGAAGAATATTCGCATACAGAAGCAAATAAGATCTCATTTACATTACGCAATCATAAGCATTCCCAACTACATGAAGTCCAGAAATAGCAAAGTACATCTTAATGGCATCTTATTTATTTTTATACAATTATTGTTTTATACAATTCAACATCTATTAATTATCATCAGCCAATAAAGTAGTAAATCTGCCTGTTGCAAATGCGGAAGCAACGATTTTAATAGCATTTGTTGATTATCTATATGTCGATTCACGACCAATAATCTACTGGCGTCTTTTAGAAGTGAAATCTTCTCACCCTCTCAAGCTCCATTGGATTTTTCAGTCGCATTGAAAAGGTCCTCTGAAATTGTTTTGCCCTGCCTCCATATAAAATCTGTAAATATGTAAGATAGGTGATGATGAACTGTAGTGCTTTCATTACTTCTCCGTGTTCTTAACATCCATTTCGTTATTTGCATGTGAAAATCAATCCTCAATCAATTAGTTCTCTTAATTCTTTTCAGAAGAATTCAGAACAAGTTTTAGGTTTGCAAATTTCTCGCAATAATAAGAACCACGGACAGTATTTTTGGCGATGTATCGTCGGTACCGGATAATCGACAATTCATAAATAAACCATTTTCGTATATTCAAACTACAATTCTTTTGCAATTTCAAGAACAGAACACGGGCGTTTAGAAATGAGAAATATAATTTTTTAAAACTCATCTTATGCAATATTCGTTGTAAAATTATGACTCTTTTATGGATTATTATTATTATTATTTATGGTTAACTGTGATTTTTCTCATGCAGAATATGTTAGAAGCTTTAAGTGCGCAGGAAGAATTTTTGACTTATCATTAGACAAGTGCACGCTGCAAGCTAATGCGGTTAATTTAACAGAATTAGAAACTCAAGAAGAAATTTTGCAAAAGGAGAACTGTTTGTAAGTAGTTTTCGTTTTCCATGTTTTTCTTGCATCCTGTGCTTGCCCATCCGCATTTCAGATTTCACCATTTATTACATTATTTCTAAAATACAATGTATATAGTATACATATATACATAACATTTCAATCCGTAACATATTCAACCCGGATCAAGCCATTAAAAATAAATAATTGCTTGCAGACACAAAATATGAACAAATTAAAAAAAGCATTGAGACCCATAGCGACCAGTTGCATACAAAAGTGCAAAACCATTGTAATCGAAAATTGAAGAATGAGATAAAAAGAAGGTTGAGAGGGGGTTGGTGTATCAAAGAATTAACCGAATCAGCTTATTTCTGAACTGGCAATGACACAAATTTACAAATTAAAAACTTAAAAATGAAGTTAACAATAAAACAAATTATGCCCATATATTAGGAATTAGGAATTAGCTGGATTAGGAATAGCAAAACTACCCAGTTTTCTATGATTGAGCAAAAAAGCAAATAGTTGTAAAAAACAGCATCAAAACCATTGTGAAAACTATGTCGAGCAGAACTGACTCTAAATCTCAAATAATTAATCAAACAACGCGTAAGGAGACAACACGTGAAAGATGAAGCATAAAAGAGAGGAAAAGTTACTTCTGAGACTCTAACAGTGTAGTCAAATTTCGGAAGCAACTATTGCTTTAACAACTATAATAAAATTAAATTTTTAAGTAAATTAAATCCGAAAAAAATGTAGGTTAAATTCGAGAAAATAAACTAGATACGTAGAAAAATTAATCCTTGCATCTTAAATAACTAGATTGAATTAACATGTAATTGTGTTGTATAATCAGTATCCAACAGAACTCTTAAACTGAAACTTTCTGACCGCAAAGTCCGTATAATTTAGTTTAGAACATTTTATGTGACATCGTTAAGAAAGTACATATAAGAACATCTTGAAATATGTCCAGGAACGTAAGGTAATATATTAAAAGTTAAAAGTACAGAAATCTGGGTATAAAGTACAGGTGTATTTTGGCTTTGAAATCTAGAAAATACAGGGTGTTTATTAAGTCCCGGACCCATTTTGATGTTTAATAACTCATAAAATAATGAAGATATAAACAAACTTATGGCATTTATTGATGGTATAACTTATATATTTTCACTTTCAGGTTTAAATATCTTTACTTTTGTAAATATCGTCTGCGCGTGTGCTTAATTGCAGATAATTTCATTTTCCAGTCTAAATATCTGTACTTTTCTAAATATCGTCTGTTTATTAATTGCATTTTTTTCTTTTGATTTTGGCAACTATTGCAATGTTATGTTTACTTTTAATGTGTTTGTTCTAGTATATGTCTTTTTGCAACAAGATGGTGCACCATCTCATTGGGGTACCATCGTTCGTAGTTCTTTGATTGACCATTTTACAGGAAGATGGATTGGGCGCGGAGGTCCAATTGCTTGGCCACTCAGATTACCTGAAATAACGCCGCTGGACTTTTTCCTTTGGAGATTTGTAAAGGACAACGTTTACAGGAGGAGAGTGTCGAACATGGATGGCCTAAAAGCCAGAATTACAACCGCAATAGCCTCTGTGGATGCGACATGCTTGTCGGTACCTAGCGTGAAATTGAATGTCGACTGGATATTCTCCGTGCAACGAAGGGGGCACACGTTAAAATTCATTGACAAAGATCATGAGACTTTTTGAGTCTATCTAACCATTTATGTTATTAATTTTAATCTATCTTTATTATTTTATGAGTTATTAAACATCAAAATGGATCCAGGACTTTATAAACACCCTGTACTTCCGGCCGGCCAGAGGGTTAAGCTAAAATATTTGTTTCTAAAAAAAACTTTCAAATGCAACGCCTTAATGCGGTGAAGCACGAAAAATAATAAATTTTAAAGGGAAATTTTAAAACTAGTGAGTTATCTTGATTTTTATTGCTGTAAAGTTTGAATCTTGTAATTCCATGTGTATCCCGTCAATGATTAAGATCTGACCTAAGCTGGAGTAGCAATTCGAACGAAAGAAGTAGTTGAATTGTTTAACAAAGAAGTAGTTGAAGTCCTTAATAGCAATTTTAAAAATTAATGTTTAAAAGATATTGCGTTATGTAAATAATAACAATAATAGATGCTTTAAGAAAAATTAGAACGTGATTAGTAAATTTAATAGTAATCAAAACTTTAAGAAGTCTTTCGTGTATCCTATCATCATAAACAACTGTTTAGAGGCGATAATAATTTTTTAGACTGACAACTCTAATCAAGCTATTTTTTGATAATTTTATGTGAAATGTTTTTATTTTTTAGTATTTTATTTAATCCAAGTTCCTTCGAAAAATCACGACTTTTATTACACATATTTTTAATTCTTATATTTTGATCAATGGTATGATTGTATGGTACGAGTTTTCTGAAAATCTTAGATAGCTAATTAATTAACTTAATGGTATTGACACTGAAGAGTCTTCTTCTGTCAGGCACTGATATTTTCTTGAATTTGTAAATTAGTAGGTCTAAATATTCTGCTTCGGAATCATTTGTATTAGTTTTCGCCATTTGAGCTAGATGTTTTTGTTTCTATTCCTAAGTTTAAGGCATGTAAGATAGATGTCTTGTTTTCTTATTCTGTTGCAATTATTAATGCCATTGGTGACGTATATATATCAAAAGGAAAAGCTGAAAAGATCTCGTTTTTAAAGGCTGCTGATAAAATTAAATTCTTTATGAAGGTGAATAGATTACATATTGCAGTCGAGTAGTTGTTACATATGACAGTCGTAGTACATATTGCAGTCGAATAGTTGTTACTCATAGAAATAACATTTATTCGTAGATATATATTATTCTGATAATTAACAAAATTATGAAAAATTCTTCATTTTAAATAAGAACCCCGTTCTTTGAAATCAGTTAAATTTTTAATATTGAGAAGAAGAGGTAAGAAGCTTTCGAGAAGAGAAGAAGCTTTCGATTCAGAAGAAGAGATCTTTAATATTTAAGAAGAGGGTGACACATTATCGCAGTGTTTTAGCTCCGTTGTAGAGTCATTAGATTATTTTGTAGTAGGAGACGTTAAAAATAAGCAATTTCCTTCCCGGGATACGAACCTGCACCTCTTGAATACGTGCCGAGTATGCTGCCGTTACACCACGAAGGCATGCAGAAAGAAGGGAGAAAATACCTTATATACTCCGCCTTTTAAGGGCTACTGGGGATTAGGGGACCGAATCGCCAAATCCAGATGGCGAAGAATCATCATCCACCGCCTTTTAGTTCGGGCGCCACTGTAGATTCAATACGTTATTTTGAAGCAAAGGATGTGAGAAATGAGCAAAGCCCTCATCGGGACTTGAATCTGGAATTCTAGATTACGCGCCGAGTGTGCTACCGTTATACCACGAAGGCATGGAGAAGGCGAGGAGAAAATGCCTTACATCGTTGCTCGTCTGATGAAAGGGAAGTGCTACAGGTGTCATGTGACTATGGTCTTGATAATATTTTTTACAAATAATACAAAACTTATTACTTGCTTTGACTACAACAATAATGATAAATTGATTGTTTAAGCTTTGACTTTTTTATTCAGTTCATTTTTGGTTAAAATTGTTATAATAGAACTGAAATTTATTCAAATTTTTTTAATGCTGCTTTGTGTAAAATATTTTCATTAATGTTTTATTTCTATTTCACAATATTACCACCAGTTGTTACGGCTTCCAGAGCATGATTTGATTAGGTTTTTTTATATTGTATTATATATATATATATATATATATGAAATCTCATTGAAAAATACTGAATATATTAAAAATTTTATCTGTATAATTGTACCATACGTATAAAAAGATGAGTTAAGTACAATATTAGCCGCTTATGTGAAATATGAATAATTTCTCTTGAAACGGCAATGTTAGGAAAGGAATTCCGAATGTTTATTTAAAGGCAGTCAAATGCCAATTAACTAGACGCAGATTAACAGAGTTAGGAATTAACCTGCACTATCAAAAAAGTTCGTTTAATGCAAAATGATGGAAAAATTAATATCAAAATCCATGAAGATGAAACAAAAGTACCCTTGGAGAACAAAAAAAGGAAAAGAAAACGCGCTATATTACAAAGGGACAGTACATGATATTTGCCAGATGGACTCTCTAGGGAAAAAAAAATCTGAAAGGTTTCAGATTTTAAATTGCGTCCAAAGAGGCCTTTTTGTTTAATGTTTTTTGTGTTACCTTTATTTATGAAATATCATGTTCTTCGCACTTAAACCATAAAATTCATTTCAACAGCAATATCGCAAAATAATTTAAAATGAGCATATCTTTAGAATTTCCGATGCACAGTTCTGTGCTGAAGATAGAAAGTTTTTTTTCCCCCGTAGAGTGTTGCAATTGCTTGCTTTTAAATCGCTGAGTTTGTTAATCAAAAATTCGTTAAAGTTTTACAAAATGTGAAATCGATAATAAAGCAAATTCCAAATTCGGGCTTCCAGATCCGCATCTGCAAGATTTGGTGGCAACAGCTTGAAAAATGATTCAGACTTTTAATGCTTCCGACGCAAAATCGCCAAACGAAAACAATAGTCCTTGGGGACTAATGCCCCTTTGGACTAAAAAGAGTCTTAGCTCACTCTTTTAAGCGAGTTGTAAGTACTCAGCTACATTGCTCAATTCAGTTGTTGTTCTGTAATGACATTTAGAATTTAATGTTTTGATTTATAATGATTTATAATTAAGCTCTTCCATTATCTATAATATGTTCGTTTCCTTTTCGATCCTGATTAAATTTACGTAACGCAGCGAATGACTCTCAGCATTAACTTGCTTGAAAATATATGCATTTTTCAGTTGATTAATTTATGAGTTATTCCTCTTTCCTGAAATTTAACTGCTCTTTGAATAACCGCTATTTTGGACT
>KK119841.1:8453-35149 GCA_000611955.2 Stegodyphus mimosarum
CTTCCGCGTTCTTAAACATTAATTTTATGCATTTTTACATTGATCACAGAATTACTCATCTGCAGTTTAATTACGCAGTTTTTACCCGCAGGGTGCAATTATGATAACCTGTTTTAAGTTTAATTTCAAGCAATAGCTTTAAAGAATAAATCACATTGGTAGTGGCCTATCTTGCGCCTTCTAGTTTCTGTTTTTGTGGGCGTGTAGTCCGTCGGAGATGCGTATGAGACCTTATGTTTCTACATGATTATTGCATGTTGTACTGTTTCGGACCTGTTATGACGAATTCTGAACAATAGTTCTGAAATGCTCCGTATATTTTCTTCTTTTATACTGACTTTGCTGAGTGAGTGACCTTGAGAGCTGAACCAAAGAGGTCTGAATGCAAAAGACCAGAGCAACTAGTAAATAAAAGTTAAAAATAAAATTTGAAATATTTTTCGTCGGCTTATATCTAAGAAATGTAATAGTTTCTGATAATATATAACCGATATTTTAATACGAGATGCTTCAGCTAAAATGTTTGGAATGTATTTTGAAATTGCAAATTGCTACTTAAAGCAATGCTCATTCGTTGCTATTTCTTAAAATTTAGTCGCTTGCATGCAAAATCGCAAAAATTTCGAAAGTGAAAAAAATGATCATAATTTCTTCAATTTGGGATGCACAGTTTATTTGAAGAAGAAAATAAGCTGAGAATAGAGAGGAAAAAAATTCCTCTGTTTTTAAGTTTATTGAAAAGAAATTATTCCAGTTGCCCCTCTGCCCCCACTTACCTCGGGATCTAAGAAATTAATTAGGTCTCGTGGAAAGTTTCTCCAGATATCCTAAGTTCAAACATTTCAAAACAAAGCATTTTTTCTCTCTCACCCTAATTTAGGATTTTCCCATTTTCCTTTTTTGTTTTTATTTTGAATTTATTAATCGCGTTCTTCTGGCAGCTTTGAAATATTTACTTTTTCGTTACATTTTTTATGAGCTGTTTTTATTTGTTTCAGAAAAGCTGAAATATTTTTTAAAATGTAACTATATTGATAATATAATTAATTTATTATGTTTCGCATCAACTCTGAATCGTTATTATGTGTGAGATATGTTGATTCAGAATTATATTTTTTTGTGTTTGTTAATTATGAATTATTTCTTAACTATGTTTTCTTATTAATAGTTCTTTACACTTTATTTTTTCTTGTTTATGCTACCGGTAAATGAATCCCATTACAAGCTTTCGATAGCAAATTGTTTGCTCAGGTTTATTTATGGTTTTATGTTTCTTTCTTTGACGATATACCTGGAATATGCAAACGTAAATCTGCAATATTCAACTTAAAATGATTCAAATACAGTGAAATACGTTTAACAGGAAAACGCTTAAGACGAAATATCGGTTAATAAGAAATAATACTGTAGGGTTCAACTCTTTAAATCTTAAGTTCTTACTTAGAACCCTACGAACACTTCACAAGCGAATAATCGCTTAAATGTGTGAACAGAATATTTAAGACTTGAGAAGGGTTTAAAACCCTTTTATTATCCAGTATATTTACAATCAGTTCCTGCTTGGAACTTTACAATAAAGCCTCCACTCGGGGTTGAACTTAAATACTAATAATTTGAACTAAAATTAACTAAAGTTCTTAAATAAATATAGCCGAAGCTATCAGAATCTAACTAGTTGGCCTCTAAATATTAATTGAATCGGCAAAGCCTAGCAAGGGCCTAGATATGGTCGAGCGTAGTAACAGCCAAGAGAGATGTGGCCAGAAGGCAAACGCGCGCAAGTCAGGAAATCAGACTCTCTCTGTTGAAGTCGGTTAAGTCACGACTTAAATAGTACTCATTCTACGTTTCTGAATTCATATTCTGGCAGGAAATTGTAAGCTGAAATTAGAATAAGATAGGAAAGATACAAAACTTAAAATAACTGTTAGAAAACGCATAATAAACCTTACAATACAAAGGCCCCGACAAACTACTATGTATTTTCATGCATTTTGTTTTCTTTTAACACGAAACGAGAATCGCTTAACAAGAAAGGATTTCCCTTCGGAAAATACGGAAAACACCAGCCGCGCAGGTGAGATTTAAGAGAGCTGTGAAATGAGAGGTGGTTTCACATGTTTCGTAGAAAAGAGGTTAACTTGGCTTTTAAATACCCTCGGAATAGCCAATTCCTGTGACACGAGCCAATTTTGTTTATCTAAGTTACTTTCACCCTCCACCCCTACAAACTCCACACAAAAACATCTCCTCTCTCATCAGTTGGCTTTGGAATTCGGTGACGAGTGCTTCGCACAGTGTGTAAAAATCAGCGAGTTTGGTTCGCGCCAAAAGCAATGGAGAAGAAGGATATTGAAACTGAGCGGAACTTAATGAGAGGTTTCAGATAAATTCTGCATTATTGGGCTGTCCTACTGCATCATCGGAAGAATTCGTTGCAGTAGATGATGATAATGTGTGTACAGTCCCAATTATGGCAGACAAAGACATTTTGGAGTTTGTTCAAAGCTCAAGAAATGTCTTTGATGCAGATTCCGAAGACGAACATGAAATGAAGCGTGCAGCCCCTGTTCTCACGTCATCCGAAATGAGGAACATCATGAAAAGTATGCGGAGTTATTTAGACAATTATAATTTATATATTTCCCCAAAAGAAGTGTTTATGTCTAAAAAATGGCTAGAAATGTCAGTAATGACAACTATGAATTTAACTTCGGTTATGTAAATGCTATACGTGTAGAACAGGAGGAAACAAACTTTTTTTCCCTACTCGTTGCAAAAAAGCGTGATCAACGTCGCTTGAACCAAAGCAAAAAGATAAGTTTAGCTGCTTGTGAAAAACCAGAAGTAGTAAAAAATATTGCAAAGCATTAAAAGACAATGCATATGTAACAAATGAAGGTAAAATATATAATGCGGGTGAAGTTTTAATGTTTCATTGGATATAATGGATAAATTATTTGTACCTATAACTTCGAATCGCATACCAATTTGCGATATGTTTATTTTTGGCGTATTTAATATTATGAGATTAAAAATAGCTAAATGATACGAAAATGTTATCTATTGTTTACAAGTTCATATTTAAAGTTAATTAGCTGTTTCTCATGACCGTGCATTAAAGGCAAGTTTGAAGATAAGCTTTAAATCCGGTTTTCTCAAAAGAAACGTTTTCGCAGTTTGTATGCTTTGAAAATGCTCCATGCGACACATTTTTAGATAAAAATGAATGATATTTGGAAGAAAGTATCTTGTTATATATTACAGTAGATCTGTGTATGCACTTTTGGATATGATGTTATTAAGAAGGTAAAACTTGTGATAACAAAAGGTGACATTTTTCCTAAAACTGGGTATAAATTCACAAAAATCATTTTTGAAAATTTCTGATCCATCGTATTCAATAACGGATGCACAAAAACTTTTGTCAAGTCATTATAACTAACTAAAAGGAAAAATTAGGAAAACATATTGAAAATTAGATCGCTAGGAGCATTTTAAATCTTTAATTAAAATAATTAATTATTTGTTTTAGAAATTTTCAATTTAAAATAAATTGCAATTTTGAACACATATTTTATAAATTGATGTTATAATATGTATATGTGTAAAACTTCTTGTTGAAAACACAGAAACTTAGAAAAGTAATTTTTAAAGTCCACCGTCCTGTTAATTTAAAATGATATGAATGATATGTTTTTGTTTTTCTTATGCATGTTGGTACATTGTCTCATTTTAGTAAATGTTTGTGAAACTTATTGCGCAAAATAATGATACGAAAGGGAAAAATTGTTCATTCTTTCGCTTCTGGCTAGTACCGATGAATAACGAAAAACGCGTTTCTTGAACGAATTTGCATAATTTATGCAAAGTCACGGATTATGTTTTTAAAAAACATTAGTGGCATACATTCATATGGAGCAAAATTGCAAAATATTTTTTTTTTCTTCTGGACTTCATGAAGAGTTTCTGAAGAAAAGAAGGGTTTACGTGACGAAGAGTAAAATGAGCCAATTTTGCATTTCAGCAGTGCAATAATTTCAGAAAAATTTTTCTTTTTTAGTCTATCACATGCGAATGTTAAGGAGATGGGTAGTTTTGAATAAAAACTACTAGAGAAATAGTTTGAATAGTTCTTGAAGAATGGGTTTCTTTCCCCCTTCTGAGGTCTTTATTTTTACTAGTTGAATTCAGTATATCATGAAAGGAAAGTATTCCTAAATTTTCTCTACTTCCAAACAAAAGCATGCACTTTTGTTTTAATTAAAATTAAATGTAATGCAAAAACTGTTTCCACAACATTTTAAAGTTACGAATGAGGTGTTTTCAGGTTCATTTCTTAAACCAAGCTGAGGTCGAGTGCTTGTTCACCATGTAGCTGTTTTTGCTAGAGAAAATTATAAATTGTCAAGATGAATGTGTAAGGTTTTAGTTAAACTAACAAAGTTTTATTTTAATTTTACTTTTTCTATCCTTTCTCATTCCAACTTCCCGTTAGAATAAGCTCGCGTTTCAGCTTTATGCTAATTTGAAGTGGAGTCAAGTTCTATTTGAGCAAGAGGTAGGAACCTCTCAGTGTGAGAGAGCTTTTAGTCTCAGGCCACGGTTACTCTATTCAACGTTCGCCTGACTAGCTAGCATTTAAATTTTAAGCCATAGCGCTTTTACGTGATAGCTTATTGAAGTAATTCCAAGTGCGTCAGTATTAGTTAAATCTTGCTACGCACCATTTAGTTTAGAGGCCAACCTCGCGCTATATCTCCGTGAGCAACGACTATTTAATTTCTATTTAGTTTTAACTTAAATTTATTTGATTGTTCATTTTAGACCCAAGTGCGGTCTCTACTTTCTGTATCCCTCCCGAGTTGGGAAGTGGTTGTAAATAATTGTAATTTAATAAAAGAGGATTTTAAATCCCTTTTAAGTACAGTTCTTCTACCACTTAATCACAATATTCTACCACAGAACATAGCTGCATTCAACTCCCTGTTCAAGATCAGGACTTTAAGTTGTCACGAAGATGTTTTCCAAGAATATGCACCGAACACTCAGTCCTGACAAATGTTAGTAAAATACAAGGAGATTTAGTCGTGCCGACTTCCTTTTCAAGGTAACTACTGACCAATGTTTCTAAGAATATAAATAATATCGAGAGTGAACATAATTTTTCTAAGATGAGCATGTCAACAGAAGATAAAATTCATCTTGAACCATTAAAGCCATCTTGGAGAAGTTTTATTGTATCATGCGTATCACTTTCGTATCCCAGAGAGTAAATGTTAAAGGGACTAATAACCGGAAACCTTGTAGGGTGTTCTTTAGTTAAAACTAATATATTATTCAAATTTTTGTTACCTTTCCTGAACTCCTCAACTTTCACTCGCATTTCCTCGCCAGGATGTAAATTTAAAGTTAAGTGAAGTGATCTGTTACGAATTTGAAGTTTTTCTCACCGCTACCATTTATTTCTTTGAACTTTTGTGGCAACTCCGCGCTCGCGGCAGTTGAAATCGTGGTGTAGGCAACCAGGAAGGGAGCTTGTCTCTTGTGTTCTCGATACGAAACTATGTAACTGATTATTCTGTAATTGTAAATAATTCTGTATATTAAAGCTTGTGTTGCGAAACTGCAGCAGTCTACTAATTTCGACGGATATCACGAAACAGGATCATTTAAACGGATGAATCTCTGAGTTTATTCAGAGCGTGTTTTCGCTAGCCAGCGCCGTTTTCGTTTCTGACTTTGCTGTTACGCTAATATGCCCCTTCGCCTAATTTGTCGCGCCTGTTATATTTGTGAATCAACCTAAGTTAGCCGTACTTTAACGTCCTAATCCAGCACTATTCTTCTTAGACGTTAACTGATGTGTATAGTAACGTTTAAGTTCCACCGAAGGTAGTAGGTGTTATTGTAAAACACCAAGTACGTGCTGTTCTGTTCTTACTTAATGAAGGGTTATTTTCACCCTTCTTCTGTGCTGTATTACTTCATGGTCAAGTTCATTAGTTGGATCTAGCTTGGCTTATGTTTTCCAAGAAGGATAGATCTTATAAACTTTGAGGCTTCGAGTTTGATTTTAAGTTAATTTAAAGTGGTTATAGAGCTGATAAAATTTAAGGTGTCGAAATACGAATGAACTTTCAAATAAAATGCAGCTTTCTTCCAAGTTGAATTTGGACCGAAAAGAGTTTCATTCCAATTATTTAATTGAAGATTTCGTCACTTTCTTCATGTACACTAGCGAAGTAATTATAAAAGGTACTGAAATCCTCAGTATGCGAAGTTTGATGGAAAGGCAATTGTTTAGAAAAAGTCTGTATGGCCCAGTAAGGCTATTATTATAATAAATGCATTCATATTCTTTCTTTTCTTGTATGTCACCATTTATTGAATTTTGTTAATTGACTTCGATTGACAGAATTCGAATTTAACCATTTCTTTGAGTTAATTCGTTTTTTTATTTTTCAACAAAAGTTTAGCAAAGAGTCTCAGTTTAATGCTTTATCATAACTTCCATATTTTCCTATTTAAATCTTTAAAGCGTTCTTCCTGTAGGTGCATGAGTTTAATATTCATCTTCAAACTGCATATACCTAGCTGCACGTGTTGTATTGTAATAGAAAACGAGTAAACAAATAAAAAACGTGTTCTCGAAAGGCGTATTGAGTATGTTTCCTCTATTTAGAGCAGTTTCATCAAAGAATCAGAAGTCAAAATAACTAGGAAATCTTTATTTAATAAGCATGAGAATTCTGCTTAAATTAGGTAGAACACAAGTTCAAGTAACAATTTCCACAGACATTAAAAATTGAAGTATTGAAAAGAATAACTTACGCAGAATTATCATCAGTCCTAAAATCATCAGGCTTACCTACTTAGGCAATAAAAAAGAAGAAGCACACTTTGACACAGTAGCTGAAAATAGAAAGCAACTTTTGGTTTAGGTACAATGCAAAAAAAAAAGAGGGGGACAGTTCTGTATCTCCCGTTCTACTGAGCTGATTGACGGAATTCAAATAGCGTTTTTCATGTTTTGAAAGCGCAATTTAGGATATACATTAGATGTATATATAGTATTATTCTAACATAGGTATTTTGACTCAAAATGGGCCTTTTTCTGAAATAACATACCAATTGTTTTCCATATTTCCATTCTACGACTCAAATTATGCCTAAATTTTAAATGTTGCAAAATTTGGTGCAAAATTTACGGAGAAATGAGAAAATTTAATTTGGCTATTTTTTTTTCAGTTTGCGCTAGGAATAATTTACTTGGCGAACTTTTAATACGTGGCAAGCTATTTCCCTATTCCTTTCATTGTAATGGAGCGGAAAAAAAGTCACATCTTTCCTGCCTTTTTACATTGTGCATGAGCGGAAAAAAAGTCACATCGTTCTTTTTTCAAATAATTTCAGCAAAGTGCGTAAACCACATTAGATGTTATTATCGCATTCAATAAATATGCCAAATTTGAAATCGCGTCAAAATATAAATTCACGTATATCTTTGAAAACTGAAGAAAAAGCTCTAATTTTTGCAGTTATGCTTAGAAATGCACCTACTTCAAGTTGATGGCAAAACGTTTATCGGTTATAATTCAAAATTGTTTTTCAAAAATTTATAAAAATTATTTAAAAGTACGAATTTTAAAAATAAATCATAAAAAATGTGTGAATTTTGTTTGCAGTGAACCTAAATTTCGAACTGTAAAAGAAGGAATCTTATAAGTGTAATAAAAAAAAGAGATTTTAGTAAATACATGACAAATTGAATTCCTATTGAGAAGCTAAATTTTTTAGAGCTAATTTTTGAAAAACTACTCGTGCGATTTTTACAAAACTGGGCAGTTTGGCATCATTTGAGTCCTAGGATCGAAATATGGAAAAACAATTGGCATGTCATTTCATAAAAAGTCCGATTTTGTGTCAAAATACCTATATTAGAACAATGCTATATATAAATCTAATACATATTCTAAGTCGCGCTTTCGAGACATGGAAAACGCAATTTGAGTTTCGTCCATCGGGACAGTAGAACGGGAGATATAGAACTGTCCCCCCCTTTTTTTTGCGCAGTGTACAAGTAGCTAAGGTGAGAATCGAATGCCTTCACTCTGGCTTTCTCCCGCCAATATATATCTTGGCGCACATTCGTTGTTTTACGCTTTTCAGTTTCATTATACAAAAGTACCTAAATTTATGCTAACAAAACGGTCGATTTTCATCAATCAAGTGTCCCTCAGATGAGATAAATTTTAGATTTCTAAATGAAAAAAATTTCCTTGTCACGAAACGACTGCAATGGCCTAGAGGACCAATCAGCATTCGCTCGAGGAAACAGATCCAAATACTAAAAATGAACTCGTACGCACTCTTCTGCATTAGCAGTACGTTATTTGATCTCTAAGTAGCAGTTGCTAAGCTATTTCTCCTCATGTCGACACATAAAATCATTTACTACCTTCAAGGATACTCAACCACACATAGCACTTCTTTTTCCAACCTTAATTAACATGTTACCACGACACACTAACGACTAACCTTGAGGATCGCAATATTGCCAAAACCAATTTTAGGCTGGATATAATAATAATGAGATTGTTCAAAACAGACTGCGTAACGCTATTAAATGCCATGGATATTAAAGGGTAAGGAGAAGAAATCTGAGGATAACGTATTTAAACTCAGCTTTCTGGGTAAAATGAATTTCTTCTACGATTCATGCAATAAAGTGGTATTTAACACTATCAGCAAGTTCTTAGAAAACCTAAATTCATTCAAAAGCAAAATTAAATGCGATCTATCTATTACCACCTGTGACGTTGCGCATAAATTCCTAATTCTAAATACCTAATAATTCTAATAAGTATCCAATCAAAATTACATGTGCCCAATATTTGCCGGCCTCAAAAACGATGTTTTGTACATTGCGTTGTCATTGTAATATAAAGAATAATAAAATGCTTCACTTACCCAACGACACAGCATAAATACTTTAGAGAAACATTTCTTTTCTTAATCTCAGTTTATTTAGCTAAGCGTTATCGGGATTAAATATATCAAATTGATAACATAGCACACAAAAACATAAGAACGGCGCAGTCTCGTGTAGCTAGAAAGCAAAATCTAAATCTAATTTCATCGTTCACTTTTCATACTGGAAATATCTCCACGTTATGTACACACATTGCAAATGTTGCTTTTCATACGTCTAGATCAATCTTTTTTTACACGTAAAGATAACGACCACGAGGAGACGACGATAGCAGCAATTTCTCGATGCGAAAAACACATCAACAAGTTACTTCAAGATGGGTTAAATTTTAGCAAGAATACTTTAAGATGGATTAATTTGAACATAATCATTTATGGATAACTTGTGTAATTCTTCAGGCTGCTTCGTTGCTTCTTTTCCATCTAAAAAAAACATGACTCCAGGCGTGCAAGATATGCAAGGGTTAGCTCCGCATTCTCCTTCGCGCTGTAGCCAGACTGCTTCGTTGCTTCTTTTCCATCTAAAAAAAAACATGACTCCAGGCGTGCAAGATATGCAAGGGTTAGCTCCGCATTCTCCTTCGCGCTGTAGCCAGCATAAAGAGAGGGAGAAACCTGTTTGGTAGGTATTTATAATCACGTGTAGTTCTGCGATTCCGATTAATGTTAGGATAGTGTCCATGATGATGAACTGCGTGGTGCCACCGAGATCTACGAAGAAGATGTTATTGAAGAAAATAACAAGGTATGACCTCGATCTGCTATTTTTTGAATAACGTGTAGAGTCATTAGGTTTTTTGATGCTGGAGACGTGAAAAATGTGCAATGCCCTCGTCGGGATTCGAACTTCGGACCTCTCGAATACACGTCGAGTATGCTTCCGATTACACTACGAATGTGTGTAGATTTCCTCACTCTTCTACTAAAGGAAATGCCTAGGGACCTAGTGAACTGTTAGGTGATCGCTTAGTTCAAATATCGCTTATCGCGTAGTTGAAATAACAGAAATCGTAAGCGAAAGAAAGGTTAACTACCCTTTATTTCACTCAAAATAAGATGAACCGTTTTCCCCTTATTCCGGCTTACAACAAAGCCTCCACTCGGGCTTGAAATTAAACTAAGAAATAAGAATTAAGTATAACTAACTAAGAGACTTAGACGAAGCTAACACAGATCTAACGTAGTCTGTCCTTAATCCAAGCTAGCCGGCGACTATCAAAAGTCACGTAATATACGGCCGTGCGTAACAGCTTCTTAGCCCGAAGGCAAACACGCGCTCCTCAGTATTCCTAATTCTCTTTCTCTCTCAGTCGAAATAAGTTGAATCTTCTTTAAATACTACTTCTAACTCATTTGCATTCAACACGATTCTAAAAACTCATTCTGGTAGAGAGTTGTAAGTTGAAACGAGGAATGATAAAAAAGCCTAATTAAATTAAAATTAATTTTATGAAATTAAAATATAATTTACAAGTGAAGAAAATATCTCATATACATACCCTTTTAAAAGACGACTGAGGTTTAGGAGATCCAGTCGCCAAATCCTGGGGGGGGGGGACGAATTATCGTCTACTAGCTTAGGTGAAGAGGAAGAAAATACATTAGAAATGCATGTAGCGGTGCTTTGGTTTCAGTGGGCAAAGGAAGGCTAAAAATACTGACAGATCTGGTTTTCTGAAAAACGAAAAAATATAAGAAACTATTTCTAAGGTACACTGTGCAAAAAAAAAAACTGGGAACAGTTCTATATCTCCCGTTCTACTGGGCCGATTGACGAAATTCAAATTACGTTTTTCATGTCTCGAAAGCGTGACTTAGGATATGTATTAGATTTAGATTTAGCATTGTTCAAATATAGGTATTTTGACACAAAATCGGACTTTTTCTGAAAGGACATGCCAATTTTTTCCCATATTTTGATGCTACGACTCCAATTATGCCTAACTGCCCAGTTTTGTGAAAATCGCACGCGTCGATTTTAAAAGATGATCTCTTAAAGTTTTAGCTCCTCAATGTTAATTCAATTTGCTATCTATTTATTAATATCTCTTTTTTTTTACACTTACCTTCTTTTACTGTTCGAAATTTAGATTGTCTCCAAACAAAATTCACCTATTTTTAATGATTTATTTTTTAAATTTGTATCTTTTAAAACATTTTTATAAATTTTTCGAAAAAACATTTGAATTATAACCGATAAAATTTTTACCATCAACTTGAAGTAAGTGTATTTCTAAGTATGCCTACAAAAATTAGAGCTTTTTATTGAAAATTTTCGAAGATATACGTGAATTTATATATTGGCTCGTCTTGAAATTTGGCGTATTTATTAAAAACGATAATAACATCTAGTGTGGTCTTCACACTTTGCTGAAATTATTTGAAAGAAGAACGATGTGACGTTTTTTACCGCTCATGCGCAATGTAAAAAGGTAAGGACGATGTCACTTTTTTTTCCGCTCCACTACATTGGAAGGGATAGGAAAATAGGTTGCCACGTATTAAGAAGTTCGCCAAGTGAATTATTCTTGGCGCAAACTGAAAAAAAATTCGCCAAGTTAAATTTTTGAATTTCTCCGTAAATTTCGTACCAAATTTTACAAGATTTAATATTTAGGCATAATTTGAGTCGTAGAATCGAAATATGGAAAACAAATTGGTATGTTATTTTAGAAAAAGACCCATTTTTGTGTCAAAATACCTATGTTAGAATAATTCTATATATAAATCTAATATATGTTCTAAGTCGCGCTTTCGAAACGTGAAAAAAGCAATTTGAATTTTGTCAATTGGCCCGGTGGAACGGGAGATAATGAACTGCCCCCTCTTTTTTTTTTTTTTTGCGCAGTGTACATATAATTTTTGAATTAATTTAATGCAGTATAAGATGGAAAAGAGAACATTTAACGATTTTCAAAAAACTAATAAATGAATTGGAGAATTAAATATTCGAAACAAATCTAGTATTTCATACGAGATTTTTCTTTTTAAATACTTATTTACTGCAAAAAATATGTTTTTAAAACTGTACGTTTAATGCTTTTCTCTTTATGCCTTTTACAGATATTTCTGTACTAGGATAGTGCAACTTTGTGTAGCATGCATTTAAACATATAAATGCATTATGAGACATAAAATGTATCTGGATTAATAAAAATTCAAGTCCTGATTTAAAAAAATATTAAGGAAAATAATGAATTTTCTCTTTGATCGCAAGATCTATGTTAAACCATAACTCCACTGCGTATCTGCTTGTACATACATACGACGGATAAAAACTGGTCAAAACATGATTGGAAATAATTTTAAGGTAGTATGATAATGACAGTAATGGTAATTTATTTAAGTAATGAATTAATGTTAATTTAAGTGTGCTGGTTACAGAAAATAATTTGTATAGGTTTTTCATAAGAGCAAGCGAATAACAGCTTATCTTTAATTAATATTGTTAAGTTTTTCTCTTCTGCTTCGTACGTACGTTAAAGGTTTCGTGGATTTGGAGTGAATAACGACGACGACACTTTATGAAGTATTGAAACACCATTTATTGGCCAGTATATTTCAATACACAGCCCCAAAATCACGCTTAGAGTTGTCGAAGAACTACCATAAACACGCTGAAATAATCAGAAAGACACCTTCAGACTATTAGGCTATAATGGTAAAGACAGCTTCAAGACAAACCACCAGAGTACAGCTTCCGGCTCTGCTCTGTCGTTCTCGGAACTCTACGTACTCTCGAGACTCTCCACGCTACAACTCGCGATGCACTTGACGATACAGTAGAGTACAGCTCCCGATTGGGTTCGGTAGTTTTCGAAGCTCAACACATTCTAAGATAAAACAAGACGATGCACTAAGAAATTCTCTCGATGCACTCGACGACCAACTCGGCACTAGAGGTCGCGACACTCGCTCACTGACTGACTATCAACTCAGTAGACTAGACACTGACTTCGCACTGATTCACTCTTCGCGTTGCAGCAGGGTTTATATAGCCTTGACTTGTATTCAAGAACATTCTAGCCTAAACCAGGAAGAATTCGTTCCAGAAGGTTCTCCATCCATCTATGGCATATCGCCAATTTTGTGGCTAAATGGGGGATATCTCGCTAAATGTGACAACCCTGCCTTTCTTTGTCATTTTCTGGCAACCCTAAACCCGCTTTGCGGGGAAGCTATCTTACCGCGCCTGGACATTTCGTAACAATATAATAAGCAAAATCTTGACATGCTTAGCATTTTTTTGTTCATGTTCAAAACGTGTTTCCTCATATGGAAAAATCACTATCTGTCATTTCGTTATCATGTTGCTGCTTTAGTGGTGTCCCTGAATTTAACCTTAGAGGTGTTTGTAATTGTGTATGCCGCCTTTTGCTGATATTTTATGGTTTACTTCATGTAGTACACCTTAAGCAAGGTTCTCAATGATGAAGGTGCGAAATGACTCACGGATTCGGTCATTTTTCACCCTGTCTAAACATCTTAGACACACCAACTGGCAAGCTGTAAAAGCACTGAACATTAATATCTCGTCCAAGGCTCAAATCTCTGCAAACGGGCTAGCTGAATGTAAGTTTTCATAATTTTCCTGACGTGGGACCTAGGTAGCTTTCCCATGTATAGTTATCAGGACTGAGTGTTCTGTTCATACTTTTGGCGAACATAGTCGTAACCTTGTCAAAGTCCTGATCTCGAACAGGGAGCTGAATGCAGCTATGTTTGGTGTAAATGCTAGAATAACTGCTCGTAAGAAGGGTTTAAAATCCTCCTTTTATTAAACCACTATTCACAGCCACTTCCCAACTCGGAAGGGATAACAGAAAATAATGACCGCACTTGGGTCTAAGCTGAACAATCAAATAATTTAAAATAAAGTTGAGTAGAAAATTAAGTAGTTGTTGCTCTCAGAGCTTTAAACGCGAGGTTGGCCTCTGTTCTAAATTATCAATGGTGCGTAGCAAGATTTGGCTAATACTAACGCACTTAGATTACTCCAATAAGTATTAGAGTAACAGCGCTAAGGCTTAGAACTTAAATACTAGCTAGTCAGGTAGATGTCGAACAGAGCCGAAGTGATCTGAGACTAAAAAAGCTCTCTCACACGGAGAAGTTCCTCGCTAACCTTTAAATACAAAACTTGGCTCCACTTAAAATTAGCATAAAGCTGAATCGCGTGCTCATTCTAACGGGAAGTTGAAATAAGAGTTCACAGGAAAGAGAAATCAACATAAAACTTTGTTGGTTTAACTAAAACTTACATAGTCAGACAGCTTACATAGACAGTGTTTTGACATAATCTAAATAATCCAATAGAATCCTGAAGAACTTAATATTTACTACAGAAAGCATATGGAAAGAAAATGGTATAGCTTTCAAAACATGAGACGAAACACATTTAAGTTTCGTTTTTTAAACTGTAAGACACAGTCTCGGGTTTGTGTAATTCTATAAAAGAATTTCGACAAGGATGTGATATTCTATTTAGAGACAGTTTTGTAATCTTTCGAAATTTAACTCAATATTTTTATTTGTCAGGTTTTGTTAGGCTATGCATCAAGTCATGTAGCAGAGAGACTAACTATAAAAGCAGGTGACTATTTTTTATAAAACAGCAATAAAATTTCCACTCACCCCAAATCGATTTTTCTGTTCGTGTACACAATGTCATGAAATATTCTTGTCACAAACATAGCTGTGTGGTATCAAAATTAGCACACGAAAGTGCTTCGTAACTGATGATTCTACCTCTTTTGATGTGACGGGTAATTTGTTTATTTCCTCGAGTAAACATGTAATATGTTTATGGAAATGTATGTTTTATAAGTGACATGTACAACAAAGGACGTAACCTGATATGTCTCACCCCGCGTTTAATGAATTATTAGATGTAATGTTAATTTTAGAAAACTATTGATAACAACTGCTGATGATTTATGATTTTATTGGTAGTTGAATACTTAATTAAATCTAAACTTCACATCTTTTGTGCAAACAACGTCACTTGATTAATATTTAGGAAGAGTTTTCAACTCGGAAGAACTCACATAACTCAACTTTTAAGAGGGCAGTGGATTTTAAAATAGCTAAAAATTAACCAAAATATTGAATTTGTTTTTTTTTACTCTCGTAATATTCCACATACGTAACTACATCGTATGCAAAAAACCGAGATCAAATATTCTAATTTTTAAAGAAGTTACAAGCGCTTTAAATGCTTAAACAACAAAAAATCTCCCCTTTAAATTTTGGACAGAATGTAAAAAAGTGTATTTCACCAGTTATTTACTGATGCTATAATTTATATATTTGTCCAAAAGAAGTGTTTATTTCTAAAAAATGGCTAGAAATGTCAGTATTGACATCTACGAATTTAACCTTGGTTATGTAAATGCTATACGCGCAGAACAGAAGGAAACAAACTCGTTTTCCCTACTCGTTGCAGAAAAGCGTGATCAACGTCGCTTGAACCAAAGAAAAAGATAAGTTTAGCTGCTTGGATAAAAACAGAAATATTATAAACTATTGTAAAACATTAAAGGATAATGTAAATGTAACAAATGAAGGTAAAATATATGGTGCGGGTGAATTTTAAAAGTTTCATCGGATATAATGCATAAATTGTTTCTACTTCGAATCACATACCAACTTGCGATACTTATTTTTGTTACATTTAATATTCTCAGATTAAAAATAGTTAAATGATACGAAAATGTAATCTAGTGTTTACAAATTCATATTTAAAGTTAATTTGTTGTTTCTCATTACCATGTATTAAAGGCAAGTTTAAAGAAAAACTTTAAATTCGGTTTTCTCAAAACAAGGTTTTTCGCAATTCGTATGTTTTGAAAATGCTCCACGCGTCCCATTTTTAGTTCAAAATGAATGATATTTGGAAGAAACTATCTTATCTATTATATGTTACAGTAGATCTGTGCATGCATTTTGGGATACGAGGTTGTAAGGTTTTAGTTTAAACTAACAAAGTTTTATTTTAATTTGCCTTTCCTATGTGTTCTTATTTCAACTTCTCGTTAGAATGAGCGCGCGTTTCAGCTTTATGCTAATTTGAAGTGGAGCCAATTTTATATTTAAACGGTAGCGAGGAACAGTGTGAGAGAGCTTTTAGTCTCTGATCACTGCGGCTCTGTTCGACGTTCGCCTGACTAGTTAGTATTTAAATTCCAAGTCTTAGCGCTGTTACTCTATTATTTATTGAAGTGAATCTAAGTGCGGTAAACCTTGCTACGCACCATTTAGCATAGAGGCCCACCTCGCGTTTATAGATCTGTGAACAACGACTACTTAATTTCTACTCAACCTTAGTTTAAATTATTTGATTGCTCATTTTAAACCCAAATGCGGTCATTATTTTCTGTATCTCTCCCAAGTTGGGAAGTGGCTGTATATAATTGTGGTTTAATAAAAGAGGATTTTAAGTCCTTCTTACGTGCAATTCTTCTATCACTAAACCACAGTTTTCTACCACAGAATATAGCTGAGCTGCATTCAGCTCCCTGTTCAAGATCAGGACTTAGTTACTTCACGAATATGTTCGCCAAGAGTATGCACAGAACATTCAGTCTTGACACTGGGCCTTCGCCGGGAATCGAACCGCGGACCTCTCAGTTACGCGTCGAGCGTGCTGACCACTACACCACGAAGGCATGCGAAGAAGGCGGGAGAAACACCTTATATACTCCCCCTTTTAAAGGGCGACTGGGGTTTTGGGGACCTAATCGCCAAATCGCGGTGGTGGAGAACATCATCCACCACCTTTTTAGTTCGGGCGCCAGTGTAAAGACATTAGGTTATTACGAAGCAGGAGACATGAAAAATGAACAACGCCTTCGTCGGAAATCGAACCACGGACCTCTCGGTTACGCGTCGAGCGTGCTGAGCACTACACCACGAAGGCATGCGAAGAAGGCGGGAGAAATACCTTATAAGGTTATTAAGAACTTTAAATTTGTGATAATGTTTAACAAAAGGGGATATTTTTTCGAAAGATATAAATTCACAAAAATCCTTTTTAAAAATTTCTGATAAATCATATTAAATAATGGATACACAAAAACGTTTGTCAAGTTTTTATAACTAACTAAAAGGAAAAATTAGGAAAAAATATCGAAAATTAGATCGCAAGGAGCATTTTAAATCTTTAATTAAAATAATTAATTATTTGTTTTTAAAATTTTTCATTTAAAATAAATTGAAATTTTGAACATATATTTTATAAACTAATGTTATACACAGTCCAGTCACATTAATGTGACCACCACGTACTTTCCATATCAGAGTTAAATAACCAATCACAGAAGGCAGGTGGCAGCACAGTGCAGTTGAGCGTATATAAAGGGTGTGTGAGGGCTTCGGAAAACATTTCAATCGTTGGCGTAATGCAGAAACGAAGCGATTTATCCGACTTCCAAAAGGGCATGATCATTGGCTTTCGGGCCAAGGGTGGAAGCATTTCCGAAACGGCTGAGTTTGTGAACTGTTCGCGTGCCGCCGTGGTAAAAGTGTACCGTGCATGGCAAAATGGGACTGTCCAAAATCAGCGACGTGGCAAATGTGGTGCACCACGGGCCATAGATGACAGAGGCGAACGACGGTTGCGGAGATGCGTTCGGGCAGATAGACGGGCTACCGTTGAGCAACTGACCACCAAAATGAACCAAGGGGCTACCAAAAGTGTCTCCCAAAGTACTATTCAGCGAACATTGCTGCGTCTGGGCCTCCGAAGCAGACGCCTGGTTCGTGCACCTATGCTGACTGCTGTTCATCGACGGCGAAGGCTAGAATTTGCACGCCAGTACAGCAGCTGGACGTCCACTGAGTGGCGACAGGTTGCGTTTTCGGATGAATCGCGTTTTATGCTCCATCGGACAGATGGACGTTGGCGTATAAGGCGTGAAACCTCTGAAAGGAACCACCCTGCAACCATTGCCGGAACGGTCCAAGCTGGAGGCGGGAGCATTATGGTCTGGGGAATGTTTTCCTGGCATTCTCTAGGTTCACTGATCATTGTGGAAGGCACAATGGATCAATACAAGTACGCATCTGTCCTTGCGGACCATGTTCACCCCTACATGCGCATTGTTTTTCCTCAGGATGATGGCATCTTCCAGCAGGACAATGCGAGGTGCCATACAGCTGCCAGTGTACGTGCGTGGTTCGAAGAGCACCAGGATGAGTTTACCGTCCTCCCCTGGCCAGCAAACTCACCTGACTTAAACCCAATCGAGCATCTGTGGGACCATCTCGATCGAGTTGTTCGCGCCATGGATCCTCAACCGCGTAATCTAGCGCAGCTGGCCACGGCATTAGAGTCGGCATGGCTCAACATCCCAGAGAACACCTTCAGGGACCTATGTGACTCTCTTCCTGCACGTCTCGCAGCAGTCCGCTCTGCGAAAGGTGGTTATTCTGGCTTTTGACAGATGGTCACATTAATGTGACTGGACTGTGTAATATGTATATGTATAAAATTTCTTGTTGGAAACAAAAAACGTAAAAAACTAATTTTTAAAGTCCACCGTCCCCTTAAAACAAACTCAGACAAAAAAGTTTACATTGCTATTGAAACTTTATTTCGAAACTAAAGCTAGTAGGAGTATTAATGCAAAGTAATGCTAAACATTACAGGAACATTTGGAATGCAGCAGTAGTCTACTACTTGGATTTACAAGCCTGCAGTATTCTAGAAAGAAGTCTTGCTGATTCTGTAACGCTCCTCTTCCTAATCTTGCTTAAAAGCAGGATTGTTCTATCCGTTAGTCGTTAAGTAATGAAATTATTAAATAGATTTTAAATTCTAAGTATAATGTTTGTAACTGAAGCATCGTAATAACTCTTAATGGAAAACGTCTCTTCTAAACGAAGGGTCGGTAAAATATTTTACTGAAAAGGCATATTTCAGAAATGCAAAAATTCAGCGGATACCATAGTGATCGTTCAACAGGTACTGTAGGAGCAACAGGTACTGTAGGAGCAACCGGTACAGTTGAATTGCACTGCAAGAATATACTTTTTTCTTTATAATAAATGAAACAAAACTGTTCTTCTCACTGAACATTAAACTTTTGCTTCTTATTCTTTTTTCCATGGCGGTTCCATAATAATAAATACGAAAAAAAATCCGAAAAGTTTCAGATTTTAAAGATCATGAAAGGGTTCAGATTTGAAACATCTCCCAAAAGTTAGTAAGCTGTTCTACTGTTGTATGGTTTATCAGTAGAAGTTACCAAACACATAGCCCGGGTGGAATACCGAAACATTATAGAGGATATTATCTGAATATGCACTTAGACTAAAATGCGCCATTACATATTTTCATGTATTTAAAAGTTGAAAAATATGTAAGGCCATATTATAAAAGTATTTAATGCTTTTAATTAGATTGTGAGAATTTATTTATTTATTTTGACTAACAGTTAAATTTTAGTTAAAGCAACCTTAGCTTATTCCGGCCGGCTTCTACGAGTCAGAGGCTCCTTGCACCTTAAACTATCCTGTGAACTTTTAAGCTAGTTTAATTACAGTTTAACTTAAGTTCAAAATTACCTGTTTGAATTAAAAATTAAAAGTTAAATTAGTTCCTTCGGTTTAAATTCAAGATTAAATAAAAAGGTTATTTAAAACCTTCTTACGACTTCTGTTGTAATATTTCAGACGGTAGGATAATTCGCTTGCCAGTATAATAGGATCCGAAGAACCTGCAAAACTAGGACCCTATAAATTTCATGAATCGTTCTTGGAGAAACTAGTATTTCTGTTAATTCTTTCAAGATTTAATGATTTATTGTCCAACTTTACACTTACATTAAATTACTTTATTTGTAAACACCCTTGCGTAAATTTTATCCTAATGGTATTGTTACGAATTTTGTATAATGCAACATGAAACATCTGAAGAGATGAAACTCTGCCGGAAAAATAGGATTACAGGGGAAGTCCATTTAACATGAAAATAAATAGCTTGGCGGGGCATTTGGCTACTAATTTTTGTCGCCAAATTGTGCAACATATTGCTAAACGCCGCCAAATTTGGCTAAGGTTTAGCGAAAATTGGGTCACGTCCCTGTATAACTAACTGATACTGTAATCGAATAACTAACTGATACGTATATGTAACTGTAACCGTACACGGCCTTTATGCAGCATTAACCGTATATGCTTTCCAGTAATTTCGAGAATAGAAGTAATCAAAGATTTTTCGTCATCCGTGGGGAAAATATGTAAGACCGCAGAGAGCATCATTTCTGAGTTTTTCAATTCAGAGTAGATTTAGGGGTATTGAGATATCTTCGTGAGAGCTTCACTGTTTAGAGGCGCTTTGCACTACGATATGTTTAACGTTCTAAGTAGTTTGAAGTGGTAATTACTGATTGTGCTGCATCATACCGAGGAAAGCTGTACCAGTATTTTTGGGAGAAGTTTCAGAACTGTGAAGTGTTTCTTTTGGTATAATAAATTTTATCAAACTATCATCCATTCTGAGAACATTCAATGTGTTACGAATCCGTACTTACGTAGCAGTATAAATATGCGAAAGTTCTATACAACTATTTAACAAGAGTTAAAAATCATTTATTGATTGTTAAATTTATACAATTTTTTTCAGTTAAAATGATCTTGGTTATAAGTAGTTAATCTTTAATTATTAATTATATATGTTTACACATTTACTAGGTTATTTATAGTCGGAAATTCTAGCGTTGGGCAAATATGCCAATTTTTTGCTCACTTTAAGCAGCCTTAGAACTATTTTGACTTTTGTGGTAATTTTTAATAAATATTTCGCGTTTTGAAATTCTCTTAGTGGAACGTTTTTAGTTAGTATATTTTAAGGTTATGTTTTTTTTTTCATATTTCTCCTAAATTATTTCATTTTCATTCATCTGGCAAATCAAATGGCTCTGTTGAGTACGTACAGTTCGTCATGGATTAATGCACACAGAACTGATGATAGCTTGATGAAATTTATTTTGCCAAAAAAAAAAAACACTTTGCAATTCTGGAACTTTCCACAAAATACTCGTACATCTCTTCTCAACATCACAGCTTACAATCAGTAGTTAGCACTTTAAACTACTAAGAAAGTTAAAGAGGGCGTAATGCAAAGTGCATGTAGAGAGCGAAGCTCGCATGGAAATCTAACTCTGAGCTAAAAACGGACAACTGTTGTTCTGTCCGGTCTCATGTAATTTCCTCTTGTCCACCGAGAAAGCTCTAGAAAATTTCGTTTCTTGAAATTATTGACAGGCATATACAGTTAGTTACATATACGGATAATTACAGTAACAATTTTAAAAACACAAGGACCGGACCCAAATGCAGTCAAATTGTCACCAATCTTGGCTACTTTTGGCTATTTATCGTCAAATCTGGCGACAGAAATTAGTCTCCAAAACCATCGCCAGCTTAAGGATATCTCACCAGCTTAGCAAGATAGCCATTTACCTCAATGTTAAACAGACGTAATCCTATAATCTTATTTTTCCGGCAGAACTTTGCTCTCTTCACACTTTTCATGTTACATTCACATACAGTTTCACTAAAATTATTTGCGCATATGCAAAATTTGTAAAAAGTATCAATTAATAATTTAGATGTTGAGTCCTAACTTAAATTGCAATATATTCTACTAACTATTACTAAATATGCGTATTCTTTTACCTCTTCTTAATCTCTGTTTTGAATATATTCAAGGTAACGTAGTAATTATGTTACTTAGATTAATATCCTCCAATATATTTCTTATTGCAATAAGCGCTCCGCACTGGATGCACTCTGTATAGATTTGCATAATTATTATTAGGTCGCTAATTCTCCAAGCGTTAAGCTGGGCTATTGTTCTAAGATAGTTGATTAATCACAACAGGTTTGACAAACACTGTAATCCCGTAGAGCAGAAGGACTACATATGCGTAAATGATCTGTTATAATATACGTTTGCAAATTCATTGTAGGATAACGTGCAAACGTTAACGCATACCGATGAAATGTGTAAATTACCGGTGAACTGTATTGAAGCAAATAATTCAAAATGTAGGATTTAAGAGATTAGGTAAAAATACCCCGGAAGATCGAAAAGTTGCTCACTTCACAGTAAACAAGTGAAATTTGCTGGTAGAATGCACAAACTACAACGCTTATTACCAACGTGTATTGCCTCACATTTTTACTAATGCAATACCAAACCATGGCCTTCCAACATATGATAAAAATGGTAGCTCTTTTCAGTGGTACAACTGTATTCAGTCATGATCTTTTTGCTATGTTTAGGGCCACTTTGTCGACCAGTTATTCACTGATGTCGTTGACCGTATTCGTAAAGTCCCTGTTTAGGCCTCCAGTGTATGCGGGTTTTTTCTAAGGACCTCCTCTTCTTTAAGAATTTTCCCCCCAAAACAATTTGAGGATGAAACATCGTAGGGAATGCCGGACTACACATTCAATGAAACTATGAACTCTTGCTGTCAAATCATCTCAATAACTGCACTGTTTCCCTGAATATGTACCAAGTGGCTTCGTTATGCTACAGATGAACTGACACTCCTGTTCATCGATTTTGAGAACCTAAATATACTGCGTAAAGATGTCTTGGAATATTACACTTCACTGTAGTTTCAGATACTGTTCAGTGATGAGAACAGTAATTTATTGGGTTGGAGGGAAAGTTCTGTCGTATTTTAAATAGGCAGGTGATTTTTCTTGTAAATTAAAAAAAAATCTGTCTAGTGAGTCAATCGGATTTTTTTTTTGTTTTTTTAGCTGCTGTATAATATAAAAGGTGCCCTTTTTTACCGTTCATCATTTACTTGTGATATTTAAAGTGAAAAAAGTCAGTAGATAAAGTGCATTTATGACACTGCATTTTATATGAGTTCCAAAAAGGAAGCAATGCATCGGTTGCATGTGAAAATTTGTGTGCGGTATTTGGAAAAGGTATTGTAAATGTTCGTACTTGTCAAAGATAGTTTAGCAAATTTCGTTCCGGGAATCTGAGCCTCAAAGAAAGTGATCGATCTGGACGACCATCCAAGATCAATAATTATGTTTTGCGATCCATGTTTGAAAATAATCCACATTTAACAAGTCGAGAAATTGCAGAAGAGTTTGGCATTCATCATACAACTGTTCGAGATCACATTAAATCTCTTGGGTTTGTGTTAAAGCAAAGTATTTGGGTTCCACATGAATTAACGGAAAAGAATTTGTCTGATGGTGTAAGAATGTGTTCATCACATCTGATTAGACACAATGTGGAGCCTTTTTTGGACAAGCTGGTTACTGGAGATGAAAAGTGGATTCTTTACGAGAATATTAAGAGAAAAAAATCTTACTGCAAACCAGGAACATCATCAGCAACAGTTCCAAAACCAAGTGTCCATCAACAAAAAGTACTGCTTTGTTTGTGGTGGGACAAGAAAGGTCCAGTGTACTACGACTTGCTGAAACAGGGAAAAACCATCAACGCGGATCTGTACTGCAATCAGCTGGATCATTTGAATGCAGCTATCAAAGAAAAAAGGCCAGTATTAGCGTCCAGAAAAGGAATAGTGTTCCACCACGATAACGCTCGCTCGCATACTGCAATGGTGACACAACAAAAACTGCGTGCGTTAGGATGGGAAGTCCTTAGTCACCCACAGTATTCACCTGACATTGCACCATCTGATTATTACCTGTTCAAGTCCCTGCAAAATTATCTAACGGGAAAAAAATTCAAGTCTTTTGAAAGTGTTTCTAAGGCAGTTGCTGACTATTTTAATTCCAAGGATGAGAACTTCTACAAAACAGGATTTCACAGGTTACCTGAAAGATGGCAACAGGTTGTAACAAATAACGGAGCATATATAATTGATTAATATTAAACACATATTTTTATAAATGAATTCAAATGTTTTCTTTAAGAGAAGACGGAACTTTCCCTCCAACCCAATAATACGCTTCAAAAATGAAAACGTTTGGGAAAATGACGTGTATCCCTATCCACTCAAACGGAACTGTAATGTAGTCGTCGTAGAACCGTTAGACGTCAGACTCCAGGTCTTCCAGCATATGCGGATTTTTTTTCTATAAACATTTCCTTCAAAGAATATTTCACGTGAACACCAAATGACTTCCTCATACGGTCTGTTAAATTATTTACATTTTTTGCTGTACTTCATCCTAGAATTCCCTTAGATGCATTTTTCATTTAATCAGCTCAGTTCTCGTTTCGCGACAAGGCAAAATATATAAAATCTCTTCATTGAAAATTGTAAAATACAGAAAAATATAAAGCGCAAATTACAATTAAAAACAGTTAAAAAGCAATTTTTACAATTAATATTAAAGATTCTAAAAGCCAAAGCAAGCAATTCGTCCAACGGGCAGAGAAACCAAATTTTCGATGCAAAAACATTGAAGTAAATTTTCAGTGCCACTGGGCAAAAATAGTTTGAAGTTGGTGCACCAACTGACTTAATTCACTATTCTACTTAGTTTCAAATGTAAACAAATGACGGCCTCGTTAGGCTTAACGACACTTAAACTTTTAAATTGTTATTAATTCTACAACTGTTGCATGCAAATTAACTAAAGGCGCAAAAACCTTAATCGGAACTTAAGAACAGCATAGTTCATCCACTTTTAAAGCAAAAAGTACGCAATTTACCAGTATACAAGACTAAAAATAATGAACTCACCAGCTGGGTAACAGAATGATAATACATACTGCACAGCTATATAAGTATTACGGTAGTTCCCTATACAAAATTTCAAGGCTCTACGGCTATTCATTTTTGAGTTACGCGAAATGTATATGTACACCGTACACAAAAAAGGGGACAATTCTGCATCTTCCGTTGTACTAGACTGATTGCCAAAATTTGACTTGCGTTTTCCATGTCTCGAAAGCACGACTTAGGATATATATTTTGTCAGGACTGAATATTCGGTGCATATTCTTGGCAAACATCTGCGTGAACTCCTTAAATCCTGATCTGGAACAGGGAGCTGAATGCAGCTATGTTCTGTCGTAGAATATTGTGATTAAGTGGTAGAAGAACTGCACTTTAAAGGGATTTAAAATCCTCTTTTATTAAATCACAATTATTTACAACCACTTCCCAACTCGGGAGGGATACAGAAAGTAGAGACCACACTTGGGTCTAAAAATGAACAATCAAATAAATTTAAACTAAAACTAAAATTAAATAGTCGCTGCTCGCAGAGCTATAACTCGAGGTTGGCCTCTAAACTAAATGGTGCGTAGCAAGATTTAACTAATACTGACGCACTTGGAATTACTTCAATAAGCAATCACGTAAAAGCGCTATGGCTTAGAATTTAAATGCTAGCTAGTCAGGCGAACGTCGAATAGAGAAACCGTGGTCTAAGACTAAAAGCTCTCTCACACTGAGAGGCTTGCTTAAGTAGAACTTGGCTCCACTTCAGATTAGCATAAAGCTGAAACGCGCGCTTATTTTAACGGGAAGTTGAAATGAGAAGGGATAGAAAATGTTAAATTAAAATAAAACTTTGTTAGTTTAACTAAAACCTTACAATTAGATCTATGTATAGCATTGTTCTAATACAGGTATTTTGGCAAAAAATCGGACTTTTTCTGAAATAACATACCAATTTGTTTCCATGTTTCGACTCCACGACTCAAATTATGCAAACGTTTTGTAAAAATCGCACGAGTATTTTTTGAAACATTAGTATTTAGTAACAAAAATTTAGCTTCTCCATGTTAATTGAATTTGGCACGCATTAATATCCCCTTTTTATTAAACTGATTTGAATCTTTCCTTTACATTTCGAAATTTAGGTCCATTCCAAATAAAATTAACTCATTTTTATGATTTATTTTTAAAGTTTGTATTTTTAAATAATTTAAATATGGCAAAGCGCATAAGGGTTAGGTGTTTAATGGTGTGATGCCTTTGTGCCTTTTAAGAAAAAATGATTCTATTAATATTACTTTTGAAGAAATCACGGAAAGCAATTATGGCAACCTGCTCCTTCATTTAGGATTGAATTTAGGTCAAACTTGCAGTGTTCAACGGTTTCAACCGCTAATGGGGTATTTCTTATTCAAATTTTCAACCTTGCATACATAAAATGTTTCGTATATAAGACACTTTTAAAATTTAGTAGGATCCCTTAGCAAGAGTTAAATCTTTAAAAACTTTCTAATTAACTAAAACTTTGATTAACTTAAGACGCTCTTGCCTTGAATATAGGTACAAAAGCACAAAGATTACAATAGAATAATGTAATTTTAGTTATAAAAGTTACCTAAAAATATGCAGCTTTGCATTACATAGTTTATTTTACAGAACATAGCGGTGATTATTACCTGTAACTTTAATATGCATTTGTTAGATATTTACTACCATATTATTGAATTTAGTAAAAGTTACTTTGTTAGTTATTTTCTCCCTCTTTCCCGTGCATCTTCGTGGAGTAACTGAAAGCACGTGCAACTAGCGATCCGTAGGTCTGTAGTTTGAGTCTCGGCGAGGGCAGTACACATTTTTTCATGTCTCTATTTCGACATACCAAATGACTTCACAGTTTGAATGTGAACATATGAAAACAAGGTTAAGAACTTGTGGAATTTCAGAATACTTTTTATAAAGTGTGACTGTCTCTTTTATTTTTTGAGGATATAATTACTCGTAAATTTTACTGTAGGTTCAGCA
>KK119841.1:35167-52574 GCA_000611955.2 Stegodyphus mimosarum
GGTGACAGTGTGGTTAAGACCACTACATAGTACTAGTTCGACTTGGGTTCGAACCCAGGCGAAAGGGCTGGCTGCATGATGGTTTTTATGATCTTTCCCACATGTATCATGGAAACGACCAAGTTTTCCTTAGAAAATTCGCCACAAAGGATTTCCTTCCTTTAGACAAATAGCCTTCTTGTGTTTTGCTATGTTCGAATAACTTTCACCTAACATTTATTGTCATTCCTAGACAAAGTATTGTTAACAATGCGGCTAACTGAACAAGGAGAGGGACAATAATTCCTGGTGGATAGTCGCCAAGTGTTCAAAAGAGAGAAATGAATTGTATATTTATCGCTCAGATTTAATGTTAATTACATATTGGATCGTAATGGTGTTTCGGTTATAATTTGTTCTGATATATTACCTTTCAATACATACATATGCGCATTTACGAGGATCGGAAAAACTATAAAATTTAGTTCAAAAAGAGATGCAATTCCAGTTGAGAATTTCTTTAATGAATTAATTATAAACTCATTTCATAAATGTCAAATATCTGTACAAGTTTAATTCCGAAAATCCTTTCCATCAAAGTAACTTCAAAGATAGTTAAATTTATTTCGTATCAGTTTAAAAGGCACGATTTTGATTAAAATGGTTCGAATAATTCTAAAAATGAATACAACTTCAATATTTGAACATTTTGGTGAATTTTAAATGAGGACGAAAGGAATACTCGTTTCCATTAGAAGTTTGTCTAAAATTTGGTAAGAAATATCGAATAAATAAATAATATTTAATATAGATTTCTGAAAATTCTATTTTGTAATAGATTTTAAACTATTTTTATCAAAATGGCCGTGCTTCAGATATTTTTATTAAAACGGATGGAAATGAAAGCGGTACAAGTAACAAAACGTGAAAGTGTGCATTTAAATCCGGCCATCAGAAGAGTGAAAATAATATTTTGTACCGTTTTATATATACTCACTTCCAAAAGTTAAGAACGGAGAGGAAAATGCTAATTTCCGGAAGCCAATCAGAATTGAAGAGGATGCAATTCGCTCCAGAGGTAGATGGAAGTATGCAAATATGTTAGGTAACAGCCAATCCCGCTTTCATGTCAAGAAATATGCAAAAAAAGCAGTCTTATAAGAAGCCAGCTTTATGAAGGGTTACAGAAGGTGATTATTAGTGCTGATAGAAGGTGTTTAAAACTTTCGTACAATTTGATTTCAAGACATACGTGTTTCTATGACTTCCAGAAGACGAATGGAAGATTCTGAGCGCTGGCGTGCTGTGGAGCGCATTGAAGCAGGACAGTCCCTCACAGATGTTGCTCTTTTCTTCGGCGTTCATCATTCTGTAATTTCACGTTTATGGAAACAATTCCAAACCACAAAGACAGTTGTCCGAAGGCCCATAGCCGGTCGCCCAAGTGTTACAACCCCCACGGAGGATCAATATATTGCTATTGAAACCAAGCGGAATCGCAGAGCGACCTCCACACATGCGACATCTATGGTTACAGCGTCTATTAGTAAGGCGATATCAGCAACTTCTATACGCCGAAGATTACATATGAGTGGACTATACCCCCGGGTACCTCGAGTTTGTGTTTCTCTATCCGTCCAATCGAGAGGGGCACGATGACAGTACTGCCGGCTCAATTGGAATGTATCTGACTGGGATGATGTCATGTTTACTGATGAGTCAAGATTTGCTCTGGAGCCAGATGACAAGCGTATAAGGATATGGCGTGAACAACGAACACGCAGTCAGTCCCAAAACATCACCGAACATCACGCATTCCGAGGCGGAAGCATTATGGTGTGTTCAGAGATTTCATTAGGATATCGCACCGACCTGCACATCTTTAAACGGGGTCTTTTGACGGCTATCCGGTATCGAGATGAAGTCGTAGAACCCATTGTAAGGATGTATGCTGCAGCAGTTGGCTCTAGTTTTGTTTTAATGGACGATAACTCACGTCCCCGTAGAGCTGACATCGTCGATGACTAGTGAGTGAAGGGAGTGCGCTTATGGCGTGGCCAGCATATTCGCGTGACCTTAGTCCCATCGAAAATCTTTAGGATGCTTTCGGCCGTGCTGTATCTTCACGTTTCCCACCTCTACCCACTCTTATTGAGCTGGAAATTGCTCTACAAGAAGAATGGCGATTGCTTAATTTAGCGGTGGTTGACCACCTAACTGAAAGCGTGGTCACAAGGTGTAAACTTTGTATACATATCCCGGGGGATCACATACCCTATTAATGTCTTTTTTTCATTTTATGCTGTTTATTTTCACTTTGTACATAATTCTGTTTAAATTTCCAGTATGTCATTATGTGATAACTTAACAAAAATTTAATATTGTTTTCATTTCTGTATATAATTATTGATTTTGTTTTATGCATAAATATATATGCTACTTTCCTGCCGAATTTTGTGTCAATCAAAGCAGTATTTGTTGATTTGTTTGCATTTTACATCTTCGTGCTTAACGTTTAGAAGTGAGCGCTTATATCAACAAGTGCAGTTTTCTGTAGTATGTGTTGCAGAAGACTATGCAAAAATAAATGCACACATAATCTACTAACAAAAATATACATTTAGCATATGAATGCATTTTTTTTAGCAATAATTATTACAAGTAGACAATAGCATTTTATATCTGCTAAATTGAAGAACTCAATGGTAAAAAAAATTTATACATATTCAGCCACAACTTTAAAAAGCAACAGGTTAAAAACGACTGAATGCCGGTAGCTCGTTAGCGTGTGTTCCTTAGGGATGAACCTAGTTGCATGGAGGTTTTCCAAGTGTAACACGAATACTGTAAATATCCGTGAATGTTTAAATGCTTTAAATAACATTGTTGGTTCTCATATTATCGTAAAAATGCATACTGCTTTATTTATATATTTGTTTAACTTTTGAATTTAGGTAATGGTTTTAGGGTAAATTTCTGCATAATTAAATTTGTCGCTGTTATTTTGTATATAAGTTCTTATTACAAATAGAGAATTGTAGATCTTGTGATTCTGAATATAACAACGTTTCAATTGTGAAAATAATTCAATTAGAACTGTCAGGACTACCTCTCCTTCTAGTTGTCTTTCCAAACATAACTGGAGTCCTGAGTAGGAACAGAACTGTGTAGAAAATACAACAAAGTTAAGAACAGTTAAACTTATCGTTTATTTCTCACAGCAAACAGCCGTTCCCGCCTTCGGGATACAGAGACTAGCACTTATTGTCCAAAACATAGAAAGTAAGAATTAAACTAACTTAACTAAATAAGAACTAAACTTGGATGCTTTACAGAGAGTAGGAACGCGGAGATTGGCCTTTTAACACCCCGTATGTAGTGATCAGAATGCAAAAACTACAATACGTCTTCAAATATCAGTTCTGGCCTTAAAGAAAAAAGCACACGCGCAGTAAAGCAGCGAGAAGTCGTTCTCTCTCTTTCTTTTGGCTACAAGCCATGTCTTAACAGTTTGCAACGTCATTTGCATAAGAAAATTCTATTCCCGCTTATTCTGGCCGGAAATGGAAAATAAGAGAGGATAGCAAAGTTTTAAAATAAAATAAAAGTTAGTAAAACTTATAATTCTTACAGAGCGTTAGATATGAGTTATCGACCTTCGCAGCAGAATGGAAATCGACTTGAGCAAAATTTGGTGATTTCTCATCAATCTGGTGAATTTTAGAAGTTTGTGGATATCTTATTTTGGAAATTCTAAGAGCGATTTCCTCCGAAGATTCCAGAAAACCTAGTAGCGTTATATAAATATATACTTTCGCAAGTCAGTAGTTGGTCAATATCTCAACGTTGTTCTTAACGACCGATTGACGTGAAGACATCGATCAAGTTCGTGATAAAGCCTCTAGTATTATAAGATGCCTGCTCCCTGTTACAGGCAAGTACTCAAAGCTTGATCTTAGCAAAAAGCGTCTCATCTATCTTTCAATAGTCATACCAATTAAACGCATATCCTGCTAGGCTGCAGCCTCAGATAATGACGTACAAAAATGACTACAAAATCGGTTTCTGAGAATCATTACGAATGCTCACTATTTTGTGAGAAATAATCTTCTTTATACAGACCTCAAGACTGATCCCATGAAAAGCTTTCTTAGGAATACGAACAGAAAATATTTTGATAACACCAGAACTTGTGATTTTATGAATTACTTCAGACTTTTTTACTCTGACATTCTTAGTGAAGACAGACTTTTACGGCCATTTGCAGCCTTCCAACTAAATGAAATTCACGACATCCCAACCTAATGTCTAATGGTGTCTTTATTTAATATTTAAACGTATATTTTTAGAATTCATGAATTACTGTATTTAAATGTGTATTTCACAATTCTCTCTCCGTCTGAAAGGTTGCCTCTGAAGGTGGTCTGAAGCGCTACGAAGCAACATACCTCATGAAAGCCGGAAAACAATTTGCTCACTGCAAGGTAATCGCGGCGCTCAGCGTTAGTCGGAGTCGGAGTGTAGTTAGTTAGTTTTGAGTTATTACAGACTGAAAAGCGTTTGCTGAATTGCGTCGTACTTTACTCTGATATCAGCAATTTAGGATATTTCTTGCGAGTTAAGGAAATTTTGTCTATTGTCTGCTTTCTCGTTGAGTTATTTTCGGCTATTTGGTTTGCTGTATATTAGTATAAATTACAATTAGTTAGGCCAAAACATTATGTTTTCTTTCACCCTCGATGAAGAGATATTTGAACCTGATCGCCCTCGAAATCGCCTAGAGTTTCAATTAAAATCGCCGCCAAACACCAGGTTTCTGATTTAACTAATTTTTAGTTGTACTTTTGTGCGTTTCTTCTTTCTTGATACTACTACAAGGTTGAGCCAAAAAATTTCAGAAAATCAATAGATTCCCCATGTAAGATATTTTTATCGATCTGCATAGCTATCGAAAAATAAACTTCACACTGCGTTCTACGTAAGAAATTATAAGAACGCGTATTTTAAGCAAATAGAAAATACCTTTCTCAGATTCAACTCTATGTTTGGGTATTATCTAAAGGGTGTCCCAAAATTAACGCAAGATTTGAATTCAATATAAAAGAGAGTTTTTAGTCTTTAGATATTTGTTTTTTAAGAGAATCATAAAGTACATAGGATAGGGTTGTTTATGGGATAACACATCGGCCAAATGGCCTCAACGGCTTTGCTGGCCCATACGCACCCTTTCGTCGAAATGTTTCATGACCCTTCTGCATAATTGTGGCTGAATTTTGTTGATGCAGCGTTTAATTTCCTCTTGTAATTCACGTGTGGTTGTGGGATTGTTGACATAGACCTTGCACTTCAAATAACCTCATAAGAAGAAATCTAATGGTGTTAAATCACATGATCTAGGCGGCCAATTCTGATCACCGAAACGAGAGATTAGACGATCAGGAAATGTCTCATGCAGTAATTGAATTGTTTCTTTGGCCGCATGGCACCGTCTTGTTGAAACCACATATTGGTAACATCAATATCATCCAATTTCGGCAGAAAGAACTGTGTTATCATGTCGCGGTATCAAGCACCATTAACAGCTGCTGCTTGACCAGCCTCATTCTCAAAAAGGTATGGTCCGATGATACCTCCTGCCCAAAATCCGCACCAAACAGTGACACCTTGTGGGTGAATTTGTTTTTAATCACACGTGGGTTCTCCGAACCCCAAACACGGCAATTTTGGCGATTAACAAAGCCATCGAGGTTAAAATGTGTTTCATCGCTTGTTCATGGTCATTCGGCTTCAGTTGATGTGTTAATTGAATTTTGTAAGCATGAAGCCACACATCTTTTGTGAGTGTACTCTGTAGAGAGCTTCTTGAAATTTGAAATTCTTATCCACGATACCGAATAGATGTTCCTGGGTTTTCACGAACACTCTCACGCACTGCTTCAATATTGACATTTGAACGGCTTGTTTTTGGTCGACTGGTGTGTTTAGCGTCTCCAACTGATCCAGTCTCCACGAATTTTTCAATTAATCTTTTTACAGTTGACGAGGTTAAAACGCTATTTTTACCATATTTTATATAAATTTTTCGAACTGCGGCCACAAAACTGTCATTATTTAAAAAATATTGTTCAATAATGAAGACACGTTGTTATATCGTATAACGCTCCATTTTCACTAACCCTAAACTCTCGGCTGTCAAACTGTTCTTTTTTCAGGGTTGCCAACAACTTAATGCAAAAATGGTGCCAAATTCAAATCGTGCGTTAATCTAATTCTAATCTTGCGTTAAACAAAAGAAGTAAAGGACACCCTTTACTTCTTTTGTTTATGTTTAGTTACGAAACTCGGTTGCGAATTGTACAAAACTGTCCAGATGAGAATTGTTCTGGAGAACCTGAAAGATCGGCAGCAATCTTAAGCATATAAAAAGTTAATTTTGAATAACCTCTTATCTTATTTGCGGAAAAGTCGAAGATTCTTTAATGCGCTCGATACCAACAAAACGTTGTTAGAAATGAAGTGTTTGCACTTGATACATTTTTGCTTTAACGACTCTCATTGTATTATCTAGCACTTGAAGTCCAAGCACGTCGCAAGAAACGTTCTGGATGGCCATTCAAGTTCTGTTATTTATTTAATGAATGCTTCTCTTTCTGTGGTGAATCTTCATTTAGCAGAAAGTACTGAAATCTCTTTGAAACGTCACGATTCTGTTCCGGAGGATCAACGAATTCATGAACAAAATTGCTCTTTCTTTTAGCATCTATTCTCTTTTCTATTTTAACATTTTCGAGAGGGCAGGGTGTTTCGAGGGAGTCATTTCCTTCTTCTTTCAAAACTAGATTTTTAACATTTTTATTTGTTATGTAAATAAAAAATCCACGAGATATATCTAATTTATTTGCTTATGCCTTTGGAAAACTTCTAACAAAATCGAAAGCTAAAACAGTGAACGGCGGTTTATAGACTAAATCTAATTCTGTTTTTACGTGATAGATAAGCTTCTACAGAACGCGTGTAGAAGCATTCGTACAAAATTATATTTTATGTATAGAAGAAAAATGTGGTTTGGTTTATTTGATTATGGCAAAGTATTGTAGGGCTATCTGTGTAAGGGAAGGGATGCTTTTGTGGAGGACTTTCTAAGGGAAATTGGTTCGTATGCATGTTACGCATAGAAAAAAACCACAAAAATGCCCATGCAGGCAGTCCGTTCGCGGAATACGAACCTCGTGACTGAACAACAAGTGTTTAGCGACCAGTGTTTACCGAGTGGTGAAGCTCGGCCACTAGTGTGCTCTAGAGAAGAAATTAAAATTGGTTCCCTATTTAAAAAGTCATTAAAAATGATTATAAAAACATCTGAAAATATTCCTTTTAAGTTTGTTCCGTTATTTAAAAAAAGTAGGTAATGTACAAGGAAAAGTAATAATTGAAATAATAAATTAATTAATTAATAAAAATAACTAAATTTGCCGTTGAAACGAAAAAATGTCTTTATGGAAATAAATCTGTTTTACACATAAGATTTTATTCCTTTTCTGATAATCAAAGGGGCATACATTTACATACATATGTAATATTAGAGCTGTCACTGAAAATGTTGTACACATCCTCTTCCTCTATTAAAGAAATTCTTGAGCACAACTAGCATGAGTCTGCTCATGTAGTTATGCTAATCCATTTTACGAAAAGAATTCGTTATCAATCTTTGTACTCCTGTATTTGCTTAGACCGTTATATAATTCTCCGCACGAAGCTGTTAGCAAATTCGATACTCGCTGAAACTTCCGAGCCTGTTCCGAATTAGGTTCATGATTGATAAAACGATCACTGAATGTTCAGGCCACTTCGAGACCTCCTTTTATTAAATCTGCATTTAGAACTGAATCATTTTCTTCATCATCACTTCGTTTTGAGGGATTAGGAGCTTCAAGAAGAACCTCTAATGGCTTATCTTGTCCAGCGTCTTGCCGACTAACAGTTGTTCATCAATATCCTCATCGAATCCTTCTCCACCAATTGTGTTTGGCGTCGCAATGATGCCCGGAAATTCGATCGTATTAAGGATGATGGTATCTTTTGATTTCTACAAATTATGGCTAACTTGTCTGCCAACACTCATTCAAAGTTGCTGGTTCTAATGCAGTTAACTCTGATCCAGCTTGTTTAGTTTATTTGATTATGGCAAAGAGTGTTAGAGCATCTGACCTGAGGTAAGGGAGACTCTGGGGAAGAACTGGCTCGTATCTATATTACACACGGGAAAACCCACTAAAACGGCCATGCAGCAAGCCCGTTTGTCTAGATCCGAACACAGGTCAACTACCAGTATTCAGCGACTTTCCCGTCTTCATTGATATGGAATCTATTCTTGCCTGCGTGTAGTGTTATGTCTCAAATAAAAATTGTTTGTCTTAGAATTTAGTGAAAATTGCCTTGGCCCTCGCGCTCTAAATTAAAACGACAAGTGTAAAAAGGGAGTGAAATATTTATTTAGAATTCGTGTCAAGTCAAATTCGTGTAAGAAAGGTACGTGATACGACATAAAGTATTTTGTTAGTTCTAGTAAAAACGTAGCTATGGTTACCACATAACGTAAAGCACAAATTTTGTACTAATTACTTTACCAGTACAATATAATGAAGGCTCCTTTATTTTTCTTCATAGGGACAATTTAACCAACGCATCGTAACTAAAAATGAAGCGGAACAGCATGTAAAAAGAATAATGGAATATTTTGGAATAAAGGCCAATCCCCGTAAAAGCAGAGAGGTAAGATTTTATTGCAAGAAGTAGCCAAAAACTGATATCCTGTATATAAACTGAATTTCAAGTCCCCTATAAAGCCAGCTACTCACATCGTGAAAACTGCGAATAATTGGTCGTTGTTATGTAGTGATTTTTGGTTAGTTTAGAATTATGGATTAATGTGTAGTTAATTGCAGTTATTTGTTAATTAATTATTGAGTGAGTAAATTATATGCATTAATTTATGCTTATTCTAAATTTTTCTTCACGAATTGTATTGCTTATGTTATTGAATCAATTATTTTTATACGAGTTAAACAGAGTTCTCATTCTTACGTTACGCGTTCGACAGTATTAGCTTTCGGGAAAGGAGACAATGGGAAATCGGTTGCTTTCTGCGTAATATTTGAAATTTAAAAATACTTCCTTTTTATTCACATGGATGAAATTTATACCTCTTAAAGAGAAAAAATTTACCCTTCTTATGAACCTACTTTCATGACTGTACGTCGCCCCGTTGGAGAATTATGCCCATTTAATTGCTAAAATTGTTGAATTTCGTGTCTAGAAATTTATTCTGCTATAAGCGTCGTTTTGAGCACTTTCTCGTCAAGGTCATGTACTGCGTCCGGTTGCGTGGTAGGGGAGTGATAGGTTTGTCGCATTCTTTCCCTCACCCCTCCTTGTTGGCGAAGGGGGTGGCGAGGGTGGAATTTTTTTTGGTGTGAAGAAGGAAAAACTAAGTTTTCGCAGCACTGTTTTGTGTTTGGCGAGATTTGCATACTAATTCACCAAATTTGGTGATTTTCGAAAATTCTGGATTCTGGACGATTAAAATCGTCATGCAAGGCCATGCTCAGCCCTTTTTGCCTTGGATTCGCAGCTGTAGAAGCACGTTATTTTTTTCTTCCTCTGGAAGAGCCGGAGATGGGAAATAAGATAAAGATGTACATCTAAAGATCACTTGTATACTCCTCCGCACTTTACCATCCCCGTGTTGGAGTCGAGAATGTTGTTTTTTCTCATCGAATCAATACGTTAATAGTAGATGCCACTTGAATCCCGCTATCAGATTTCTTCATGGACGGTCACTTAGATCCGAGTACTACCGTCAACTCGCCTGGATGAGACTAGACGGAAAAGGGAGGAACCTTTAGGAGCTCTTGTTTTGCTGCACGAATGCACTTTACCATCTTCATATTGTCTGATCCAAGTGTCCAGATTTCTAGCCGGACTCCCTCGTTCAACATCTGCGAAGGATTGGTCGTCGGCAGAGCCTTGTCCAACACCTGTTAGGGATCGGACATCCGGGAAAAAATCTATAAGATGAGTTAATGCTTAATTAAGTTTGCAATTCTTCCCTTCAAGTGAGTTCAACCTTTTGATTGTTAATTTCACCTGAAATTTAGTACAGCTTGCAACATAAATTCCGTGAACATGTTTCCTAAGTAATATGGCTAATTAAAATTTTTATGAGATTTGATTAATTGAAGAAAAATTTTCCTGTAATGAATTCTTAAAGTAAGAAGTAATTATATGTGTATTTAATTTCCAATTAAATTCTATTTAACTTTTAGTCAAAGGTTTTTCTGCTGGATCTTAAATCCAGGCTGTGTATTTAAGCAACTGCTGCACTATTAATCTATTTAGGACTTTTAACTTTAACTTGGAATGTAATTAAAATTTATATATAATGAATTAAGACAGGATATTAAATTTGTTAACTTATCTAAATTTTACCTTTTTACTTTAAGTTGTTACTATTTTTGGTTGAGAATTAACTTTAACTTTTGCAAATTAAGGAACGATTAAAAATTTAAATTCTACTTTACCTTTAATTGAGTAATTGAATGTAGGAATAAATGTAATCATTTTTCTCCAACGGGTCTACTTGAATATGTAATATTTTCTAACTGCCTAAGGGATTGCTAAATTGATGTATGTAATTTTTACCTGAGTAAATTAAGAAATTTCTTGAACTAAGTAATCTCTATCAATATTGGTAAAGACACCATGCTCGGTGATTCATTAAATTCCTGTGTATTTTTATGCTGGCCAGCAGAGTTTGATAACTGCATATGAAAATTTAATATTAATTTTTACGGTGTAAATTTTTTGATTAATTCATCTCGGTGCATATTTGAAATTAGCAATATATATATTATAATTCTAAATGCATTATTTTAAATAGTTGTCACCTGAACACACCATAGATCTAGAAATTTAAGTTGAAAGATTGAGTGTCTTCCTTTAATGCTGCAATAAATATCCTTGGTTATATATATATATATTTGATTCAGAGTTTTTCTTATGATGACTTGTGTGAATGTTTTTTAACACCAGTACTCCTGCTTGGTCTTAGGGGTTGTTCGGGTTAGTAATACACAACGCAAATGAGATTTTGGTTTTTGATATTATTGTAGGCTAATTATTGTAACAGTTAGTATTTAACATTTGGTGACGTGAAAACTGCACAGAACATCGTGTAATTTACATAAACCAATCAAATAAGCTCAAAAACAAGTGAGAATTCACTTTTAATCTGACTTTCGAAAAATTCTACTTAATTGTAGTAACCATTCTCGAGTGATAATAAGAATTCTTCTCCCCTCCTCTCTCATCGTTTATATTTTCGCTTTTACGAGTAAAATATAATCCTTGATTTCCGCTGTACAGTGAAGCATGCCCAAATGAAAAAGGTTGCATATTCTATTAATTTTAAATTTATGAAACTTCTGTTGAACAGTGCTATGAAAGGAACTGAAGGAGATATGTTCGAAATAGGTAATACGACATTAAAGGTTAGATGGAGGACGTCGCATTCACCTGGATCTGTGTGTGATAGATAGAGAGAAAGCTATTTGAGAGTTTCTGAAAACTTAAGAGTCTGATGTTGATCTGGAGAAATTAATTTATTGTATATGAGCATTAGATAAATTAAAAATAATATTTTTCATTTGTTTAACCTATTATATGATTTTCATGACTAATTTACGTATTTTTACATTTTACCACTGTTGCTATCGTATATAAACTGTCTTCCAAACATGTATAGATGAATACAGAGAAACACGCAATAGATTGACGCACGTATTGAAAACCATTTTTTTAAAAATTTAAGTGCTTCTAATGAAGCGAGATGCTACTGATTATTGTTCACAAAACATCTCAAGTCACATTGAAGCGTGTAAAACAAACTTTAAAATGGTATCAAAGGAATGCGATGATATTAGGTCCAACCTATATTCAAAGTTTCATCTTAGGGGATTTTTGTGGCTTCAGCAGTGGCCGAGCGGTAAAGGCCTGAGGAGAACTCTTTAATTATTTTTATTCTTTATTATTATTTGTCCACTGACCCACAAGAAGGCGATACCAGCTTTCTTCCTCTTGTCTAGTAGGAGAAAATTTGGATCGCTTAGACACTCTGTTCCTGGCTGCTGTCGGCATAGTTGTACTACGACTTTCATGCCTTTTATTAGCGTGAAGTTAACTAACTGTAAAAATTCTTATGTTGTGTGACATGCATTCGATGTTATTCTGTTATTAGTGAACGCGTGCTGAAATATATATCCCTGCGTTTATCTAAATAAAAAATGGTAATATCACAGAGCCCAAAGGAATCATCGTTATTCTTGCAGTAACAACACATGCCACCATAATTGGCATCCGTAAATAATGACCATAAATGGTGACCCGGACGGGATCTGAACACGCAACCTTCTGAAGGCCGGAATTTCGCCCTTGGTTAAAATCCATGCGAACGGGCTGGCTGTTTGGTTAGGTTTCGTGGTTTATCCCATGTGTAACGAGAATATGTGCCCGTTTGCCTTGAAAAGACCTCTACGAAGGCACCTCTCTCTTTAGGCAGAGAGTACTCGTGAGCTTTATTATACTTATACCCAATAAGCTTTCTTACTGCTGCTCATGAGAGTGGATACCGCTTGCATGTGCACTGCAGAGTATACTTACGTTGAACTCATGTTCTACTTAATACATAGGATACATTGCATGCAATAGTACGTCTATTTTCGGTCATAAGTATAGAAATAAATGGTACTTATTTATTGTTACGGCATCCGTTTTTTAAACGCCAAGTTGGCGCCAAGGTTATTGCCAAGTTCATGTATCCTTCTTACATACGCTTTGTAACTGCTATATTTCCGTTATTGCTTTTAATATGGCATCAGAAGCATTTTCTCGATCGAAAGATTTTCGCCACATGATTTTAGCAAGGTAAGACTCATTATGTTGGCGGAACTTGCCTTTTTAGTCCATCACTTACAGAAGCGCCATAATCTTTCAACCTTTTGGTGTAGGAAATCTTGTTGGATCAACAAAATGAAATTTGTGGTTCACAGTAAAATATATCTGATATGCTTTTTCCAGTTCCTCTGTTTCAATATTAAGTCGTGAATCCCTCATGTACATGATCGAAGATTTTTGGCATGAGTGTGGTTGCCTTTCTATTTGGAAAAATGGCCGAACAAGAATTCCCACGTTTCTTTGCATAATTTGCCAAATATGCAGTATTGAGGAAAAACCTTGCTATGCAGAGAACACACCTCTCTCATAAAATGCTTCTAGTTAATTGTTGTATTTTTGTAAAGATGAGTTACGTCTCTTGTCACTTAATTGACACTAATACTCTTGCCCGACAGTGGATAAAATGTTGCGCTGAACCAGTTGTAAAAACTTATTCTTTTCCTTCACTTGCAACTTAATCAAGGTACTTACTTACTAGCACAAACACCGCATACATATCAGCAAAAGTTTCAGAATGCGCTTAACTTTGGAAACCCTGCACGAAGAAATGTTTGGTGTTAACAAGCAGTATCGCCATTTTCGAATACATTCTGATTCAAGTTCCAAGGATTTGTATATATAAATCGTACAAATCATGATATTTTAGTCTTAAATTCAATCTGAAAATATACGCTTCTCAAATTTACCTGCGATGGAAGAAATTTCGGAATTTCGTAGAAATATGATTGCCGCAAAATAACTAAAGAAAGTAATAGTTTTATGTATATTTACAAAATTATGGCCACGAAGTCCTTCCCCCCCAAAAAAATAACTGTTTATAAGTAGATCTACTGATTATTTTTGGATTTATTGATTATTAAGAATATATATGTATACCTAATTTATTTTATATGCATGTAATAAATAATTCTTCGCAATAATCAATCATCCTTCTTCTGTAAAAATCGGCAAAAATGTTTCAGGAAAGGGGCGTTAATAAGTAAGTATCCTTCTCACATTGCACTTTCAAATCATGATTATTTATTGATCAATTTATTGATACGTAGTTTTATTTAATGACCATTTTCGTGTACTTGAATGCGAGGTAAATTACGTGTTTCTTGATTAAACGTCGCGGCATCTTTCTCACTTGTCAGTGAACAAAACATTAAAAAGTACTTTTCTTAAAAAAGAAAATTCGTTATTATGTGGAATACTCAGAAATCGATTTATGTTGACAGTATTAGCAGTTATCAGGAATTATTAACATTTATATGAAAAAAAAGTAGATATTATAGGACATAGTTTACTCTGAGCTCTTTATGTCACGAGCAAATTATATAAATGATCATCTTTAGGATTACTGACCATTTGAAGAGAGTTTGGTTTCGGCAATTTTGAAAGCGTTTTAAAAACAGGGTTACAATAACAGTTTGAAATAAAAAATGGCAAAAGTCATGAGGAGAAATTTTGGTCCAGTAAAAGCCCGATTATCCGGCATTCAGCTAACCAAAAAGCTCAAATAATCAGAATATTCTAGACTTTTAGAAAAATGCCATTCAGACGGTATAGTTGTTAGGGGAGCCTGGCTTCGGTACTGAAGAGCCTGGGTTCGAATCCCCGAGAAGACATGGATGCAAAATTGTCTGTCCCTTCATAGGAGACAGCGGTGGTCTCCTATTAGGTGCCTCCACAATAAAATGTCACCACCTCAGGCCTTAGTAGTGGCCAATGTTGTTGTAGGCAAGTGCCCGCCATTCATAGAAAAAAAAAACCTTTAGAAAAATTATTTCGTCTGAAAAATTTAGGTAATGAGAGATCTGTATCGCCGTTATAGAGCTCGTAATCGTAAAACCAAGAAAACCAAGCATTGTTGCCAAGCTGCGTGATTTAGTGTCAATAATGGATAAGCATGACGTCACAAAATTTCCTTCGGCTTAGTGTAAAATCGATTAATTCTCAATAAGTTGGTTTAATTTTTGTAACGAACACTGTAAATCCAATTTCCTCCTCTTTAAAAGGCGCTTAATATTTGGGAAAGACTGAAGAGGAGTATTTTCAAAGTTACAGGATCCGGACACCAAAAAGGCCACGATACGAGAGTTTGAAAACGGGTAAATAATGGCCCATATAATGTGAGAAATTTTAAAGTGATATATGAGAAGAGATGCCATATTCGTAATTTAAACCTCTTAATTATTTAACTAAAAAAAGAACAATTTGTTCTTTTAAACTTCTTGCTGGAAAGATTGGCGACATCTGGGAGAAATTTCATTTTCGGCAGGATATTATAATCGCATCACATGTTTAATTTTCGTGTAACTATAAAATACGTCGGCTTTTTACGTCCGAAATGCATTTTTTCTGAAATATCGTGGGATTTTAAATAGTTTTGAAGTTGGTAATAAATAAAATGAATGTTTTTATAATTTTAGAAGGGGGAATTTTTTCCCTTTTGTTTGGCCTTTCAACTAACCGAAACGCGCGATATAATGTGAATTTCATTTTTTATACGCTCAACTATCCGGAATTTTCCCGTATCCGAAATTCGACATTTCACGAGTTTATATGCGTATTATGCCGCCAATCATTAAGCTGCTGTCAAGCAGCTTGATTTAGCACCAGTTATGGATAACCGTGACTTAACAACGCATCCGTAATATCTGCGCTTGCGTTTGATATAATATCAACACGCCACCTTTTGTTTTCATGAATAAGCGTATGAGCGAATTGCCAGTGCTGTATTTTTTCTGGTCATGCGACCATTAAAAATGTGCCTATCAATGGACACGATATAGCTAACTGACTATGGCCGACAAAACATTCAAACAATTACTGATTGAAATAATTACTTGCGGAAAGTTTGTATTCATAGCTTTCTACATGGAGCTTCCGGTAAAATCGGAGGGCCAAAAAAGAAATTAGAAACCAACGAAAACCTTTTTACGAAGCGTAAAAACGAAGCCGGTTGAATACTGAATGCTTGTTAAAAGATAGGGGCGCAGTTCCCTTGAAAATCTGCAGGAATGATTGGCGTAACTTTGACAAGATTTCCGTAGCTCTAGCAGTTGACAGGACTATACGTTAGTACCGAAATTTTTAAGCTCTGAAATTTACACTAGCATACCTCTAAAAACTGTAGCTTTAGTATTTAGAAGGAAACTGCTAGATACGAAGCAAAAGACGTACGGTATAAAATACGTACGTAACCAAAAATACATACTTTTGTAAAACTGAAAACTTATCTTTCATTTGTATACTGCGCAAAAAAAAAGGACATTTCTATATCTCCCGTTCTACTGGGCCGATTGACGAAATTTAAATTTCATTTTTCATGTCTCGAAAGCGTGACTTAGGATATGTATTAGATTTATATATAGTGTTACGAAATGTCCAGGCGCGGTAAGATAGCTTCCCCGCAAAGCAGGTTTAGGGTTGCCATAAAATGGTAAGGAAAGGCAGGGTTGCCACATTTGGCGAGAAATCGCCCATTTGGCGACAAAATTGGCGATATGCTATAGACGCATGGAGAACCTTCTAGAACGAATTCTTCCTGGTTTAGCCCAGAACGTTCTCGAATACAAGCCAAAAGCTATATAAACCCTGCTGGTACGCGAAGAGTTAGTTGGCGTTTCGTCTAGCGAGCTGATAGTCAGTAAGCGAGTGTCTAGCTGGTCCTCGACTACATCGACAGCGTTTCTTAGTGTATCGCGAGATAGTGCATCGTCGAGTTTTATCTTAGAGTGTGTTGAGCTCCGGGAACGACTGAACCGAGTCGGGAGCTGTACTCTAGCGTATCGTCGAGTGCATCGCGAGTTCTAGCGGGGAGAGTCTCGAAAGTACGTGGAGTTCCGAGAACGACTGAGCAGAGTCGGGAACTGTACTCTGTGCTTTGCCGTGAAGCTGTCTGCACCGTTACAGCCTGATAGTCTGAAGGCTGCGTCGCTGATTGTCTCAGCGTGTTTATAGTAGTTCTTCGACGACTGTAAGCGTGATTTTGGAGCTGTCTTGTAAAATACTGGCCAATAAAGTGTCTTTTGATACTTCTTTAAGTGTCGCCGTCGTTATTCACTCCAAATCCACAAACCCTTGAAGAGAAAAACGTAACAATAGCATTGTTCAAATATAGGTGTTTTGAGAGAAAATCGGACTTTTTCTAAAATGATGGGCCAATTTTTTTTCATATTTTGATTTCACGACTCAAATTATGCGAAACTGCCAAGTGTTGTACAAATCGCACGAGTAGTTTTTCAAAAAATAGCTCTCAAAATTTCAGCTCCTTGGTGGTAATTGAATTTGATATATATTTATTAATATCTCTTTTTTATGAAATTTTTGGATTGCTTCTTACACAGTTCGAAATTTAGGTTCATTCCAAAAACAATCGCCGATATTTTATGATTTATTTTTAAAATTAATATTTTAAAATAATTTTTAT
>KK119841.1:52667-179661 GCA_000611955.2 Stegodyphus mimosarum
TTCCTGCAAATTAGAACTTTTTATTCAAACTTTTCGAAGATATACGTGAATTTATATATTGGCGCGTTTTGAAATTTGGCATATTTGTTGAAATAGATAGTAACAAAAATGTGGTTTACGCACTTTGCTAAAATTATTTGAAAGTATAACGATGTGACTTTTTTTCTCTTATCCACAATGTAAAAAGGCAGGAACGATGTGACTTTTTTCCTCCGCTGCACAATGGAATGGAAGGAAAATAGGTTGCTACATATTAAGAAGTTTGTCAAGGGAATTATTCTTGGCTCAAAGTGAAAAAAATTTCCCAAGTTAAATTTATGGATTTCTGCGTAAATTTCGCACCAAATTTTACGGAATTTAATATTTAGGCATAATTTGAATTGTAGAATTGAAATATGGAAAAAAAAGACTATGCTGTTTCAGAAAAAGTCCGATTTTGTGTCAAAAAAACCTATGTTAGAATGATGCTATATATAAATCTAATATATATCCTAAGTCGCGCTTTCGAGACATGAAAAAGGCAATTTGAATTCCGTCAATCGGCCCAGTAGAACGGGAGATGTAAAACTGTCCCCCCTTTTTTTTTTGCGAATTGTACTATGTTAAAAACAGGAATGTGCGAGACCATTATTTTGGTAGGAAAAAAACTATTTAAATGTTTAGCAGGTATTTGGTTTGGGGAAAAACATTTGTGATACAATTTCTTTTCTTAATTTACTCACAATCTTTTTCACACTTCACATTTTTTACTACAAAGCACTGATAATTGATATAGAAAATATATAAATGTGCAAAAGGCAAAATGCAGATTCTTGCTTTTGGCTTTGTACCGGCCATTCGAGGAATGCAGTTAAAGTTGTTATATTAGATCAAGACTTTTATTTAAATTTACTAAGTTTTGATGTCGTTTATTATTCACATACAGAGAGAAATCCATCATTAATCAACAAATTTTTAAATTAGCAAAAGGATCATTCAATATCGAAACTTTTTTCGTACTTAAACAAATAATGAAAGGCAAATTTATGCCACTTTAAAACCGACATTTCTCGTATTCTATAAATGAACAAACAAAAGTTTGATTCATATTTTGGAACAGGGCTATTTTGCGCCTTTTTTTTACTGAAAACTTTAATGAAATATATCAGTGAACTGTTAAAATACGAAAAGAATATTCGGTCATTATAGCGGAACTAATAAATTTTCTTAGTCCATTTTCCTACGAATCGAATAATGCTTTACAGTAAAATGACCAACTTGTGTTACGTACTTGTGTTCTGCCCTGCCTTGCTTTTGATTCCCAATAATTCTTTGATGTGTTAATATTAATTCGTCCAAACTGCAAACAGAACTAAATTATTTTGACTACTCGATGATTTCTCTTATTTTTGAAAACATTACTTATAAACATGGATTAGCTGAAAGCGTCCCCTCCAAATACATTATTTTCATCTTCGCCCTTCTTTTTTTCTTTATCAGTTTTCTTTGTCTTTCCGATTCAAATTAACCAAGATTCTGATGTCATTACTATAATTGGCCTGCTAGCGGCAGAGCGTTAAACTCGCTGAACACTGATACTTTTGTCCTAGGTTCGAATCTCGCCAACGCGCTGGCTGCATGGGCGTTTTCGTGGCTTCTCATTATGTAATGTGTATCCGAAGTTGTTTCCCTTAGAAAGTCTTCCACAAAGGCATCTTTTTCCTTAGGTAGATAGCTCTCGATAGTTACAGATAGCAGCTGCTTTTTAGTTATCACATAAACCATTATCGAATTTACAACTAATAATTAAAGTAATAATAAATTATAATTTAAATAGGCATTTCATACCTTTAAATTCATTCATCTTATAATATCTTAAAACTAACATCAAAGCAGTTCGCAAAATCCAAATCATAAAATTAGATCATAATAATAAGGCTTATAACACTTCATTGACTGTCCTACTGAAATCTTAAAATTCACAGTTTTAAATGCACAAAAAGATCATTTTGCCTGTTTTGCAAAAAGGTTTTAAAATTTAGGATTCCATTTTAAATTGCTTTACAAACCGTTGACTTCCATAGCTTCGAAGCAAAGAATAATTAAATTAAACATTTTGATATTTACCAGTATTTCCAAATAGAGTTAAAAATTTTTGGTGTTAACAATTCCTATAGAAGAGCAAACAAATTAACAAAAAATGTGGAACCCTTTTCACAACTCCAAGTAGTATTAATTTCTACAGATAAACATATCTGGATTTGCACCGGATATCTCCATCATCCGGATACTTTGGTAAATTTATAGCCCAAATATAAGCTGCCATTTATTTAAAAATTAAACTTTTACAATTTAGAAATTCTACATAGACAGTTGCTTTTACATAAACAATTTGGAAAATTTACATACACATACAAAAATTCCAGAAAGTATATTACATCAGCATGTTTTTTAGTAGTATAGATATCATTAGTTCAGAAATACGGAAAAGTTTTCAAGAGTTCTATATACTCAGTATGTCTTTTCGTTATAAAGAGTGATGATTATGGGCCTTTGAGATAATCACAATTTGTCGAGAGATATTTTATGAGATTATTTAGTTTATAACGAAGAATTTTACTTTTCAGTAATTTAAACAATCAATTTGGAGCATTGTTTTGTGCACCGCGTTGAAAGTGAAGATCCTTAGTAATTGGGCATTCAAACATATAGTGGTCAATGGTGCCAGGTGAGTCACAAATGCAAAGAAATTACTATGATGAAGTCCGAAGAGGAAGAAATAAGCAGTGAATGGTCCATGAGCTGTTAAAAAGTAGGTGATTGAGCGATTTGTAGTGATGAGATTTCTGGAGGGTTTAGGTAAAAACTGAAATGTTCTTCTTCCTGTTTCTTCTTATAACCAGCTATTTTCCATTTGGAGATGAGATTGATTGGTTTCTAGGCAGGAATTTAAAAACGAAATAGGATTAGGAAATAAATGTGGCAATGAAGAATTATTGGCTGCATCCCTGGGTAACTGATTTGCTAATTCGTTGCCATGAGTGGCATATATATAAATCTAATATATATCCTAAGTCGCGCTTTCGAGACATGAAAAAGGCAATTTGAATTCCGTCAATCGGCCCAGTAGAACGGGAGATGTAAAACTGTCCCCCCTTTTTTTTTTGCGAATTGTACTATGTTAAAAACAGGAATGTGCGAGACCATTATTTTGGTAGGAAAAAAACTATTTAAATGTTTAGCAGGTATTTGGTTTGGGGAAAAACATTTGTGATACAATTTCTTTTCTTAATTTACTCACAATCTTTTTCACACTTCACATTTTTTACTACAAAGCACTGATAATTGATATAGAAAATATATAAATGTGCAAAAGGCAAAATGCAGATTCTTGCTTTTGGCTTTGTACCGGCCATTCGAGGAATGCAGTTAAAGTTGTTATATTAGATCAAGACTTTTATTTAAATTTACTAAGTTTTGATGTCGTTTATTATTCACATACAGAGAGAAATCCATCATTAATCAACAAATTTTTAAATTAGCAAAAGGATCATTCAATATCGAAACTTTTTTCGTACTTAAACAAATAATGAAAGGCAAATTTATGCCACTTTAAAACCGACATTTCTCGTATTCTATAAATGAACAAACAAAAGTTTGATTCATATTTTGGAACAGGGCTATTTTGCGCCTTTTTTTTACTGAAAACTTTAATGAAATATATCAGTGAACTGTTAAAATACGAAAAGAATATTCGGTCATTATAGCGGAACTAATAAATTTTCTTAGTCCATTTTCCTACGAATCGAATAATGCTTTACAGTAAAATGACCAACTTGTGTTACGTACTTGTGTTCTGCCCTGCCTTGCTTTTGATTCCCAATAATTCTTTGATGTGTTAATATTAATTCGTCCAAACTGCAAACAGAACTAAATTATTTTGACTACTCGATGATTTCTCTTATTTTTGAAAACATTACTTATAAACATGGATTAGCTGAAAGCGTCCCCTCCAAATACATTATTTTCATCTTCGCCCTTCTTTTTTTCTTTATCAGTTTTCTTTGTCTTTCCGATTCAAATTAACCAAGATTCTGATGTCATTACTATAATTGGCCTGCTAGCGGCAGAGCGTTAAACTCGCTGAACACTGATACTTTTGTCCTAGGTTCGAATCTCGCCAACGCGCTGGCTGCATGGGCGTTTTCGTGGCTTCTCATTATGTAATGTGTATCCGAAGTTGTTTCCCTTAGAAAGTCTTCCACAAAGGCATCTTTTTCCTTAGGTAGATAGCTCTCGATAGTTACAGATAGCAGCTGCTTTTTAGTTATCACATAAACCATTATCGAATTTACAACTAATAATTAAAGTAATAATAAATTATAATTTAAATAGGCATTTCATACCTTTAAATTCATTCATCTTATAATATCTTAAAACTAACATCAAAGCAGTTCGCAAAATCCAAATCATAAAATTAGATCATAATAATAAGGCTTATAACACTTCATTGACTGTCCTACTGAAATCTTAAAATTCACAGTTTTAAATGCACAAAAAGATCATTTTGCCTGTTTTGCAAAAAGGTTTTAAAATTTAGGATTCCATTTTAAATTGCTTTACAAACCGTTGACTTCCATAGCTTCGAAGCAAAGAATAATTAAATTAAACATTTTGATATTTACCAGTATTTCCAAATAGAGTTAAAAATTTTTGGTGTTAACAATTCCTATAGAAGAGCAAACAAATTAACAAAAAATGTGGAACCCTTTTCACAACTCCAAGTAGTATTAATTTCTACAGATAAACATATCTGGATTTGCACCGGATATCTCCATCATCCGGATACTTTGGTAAATTTATAGCCCAAATATAAGCTGCCATTTATTTAAAAATTAAACTTTTACAATTTAGAAATTCTACATAGACAGTTGCTTTTACATAAACAATTTGGAAAATTTACGTATAATACAAAAATTCCAGAAAATGTATTACATCAGCATGTTTTTGTGTTAGTATAGGTATCATTAGTTAAAAATATGGAAAAGTTTGCAAGAGTTCTATATACTCAGTATGTCTTGTCGTTATCGAGTGATGATTATGTCCCTTTGAAATAATTACAATTTTTCGAGAGAGATTTTATGAGATTATCTAGTTTATAACGAAGAATTTTACTTTTCAGTAATTTACAGAACCAAAGTTGAGCATTGTTTTGTGTATAGCGTTGAACGTGAAGATCCTTAGTAATTGGGCATTCAAACATATAGTGGTTAATGGTGCCAGGCGAATCACAAATGCAAAGATTACTATGATGAAGTAAGAAGCGGAAAAGATAAGCAGTGAATGGTCCATGAGCTGTTAAAAAGTAGGAGATTGAACGACTTGCAGTGATGAGATTTCTGGAGGGTTTAGGTAAAAATTGAAATGGTCTTCTTCCTGTTTCTTCGGATATCCAGCTATTTCTCAATTACTATGATGAAGTCCGAAGAGGAAGAAATAAGCAGTGAATGGTCCATGAGCTGTTAAAAAGTAGGTGATTGAGCGATTTGTAGTGATGAGATTTCTGGAGGGTTTAGGTAAAAACTGAAATGTTCTTCTTCCTGTTTCTTCGGATAACCAGCTATTTTCCATTTGGAGATGAGATTGATTGGTTTCTAGGCAGGAATTTAAAAACGAAATAGGATTAGGAAATAAATGTGGCAATGAAGAATTATTGGCTGCATCCCTGGGTAACTGATTTGCTAATTCGTTGCCATGAGTGGCAACGTGTGCTTTAGTCCAATGCAATTTTCGTAATAGTCTTTTTGGGAAGCTTAATAGTGTTATGACTGAATGTCCTTGACTCTTGGTGATCGGTTGAGGCTGATTATTGCTTGAAAACTGAAAAAGCTATCGGTAATTATAACGCTTTTTTCTTGAAGCTGATTTGCAAGAGTGTTTCCTTGATTGATAATAATTTTGCTTGATATACTGAGTTTGTTATATTTAAACTGATTTGCCAGATTTTATATAAAGTATTAGGACGGGAGACAGAATATGCGCAGCCTACTCCTTTATCCGTTTTGAATACATCCGTATAAATATGAATAGGGAAATTTTTTAAAGAAGTAGTGACCTTGAAATCATTGGAAGGCCCACCAGCGGCCGAGCGAGAAAGATGCTGAACACTGGTAGTTCGGTCCCGAGGTTCGAATCCAGCGACCGGGCTGGCTGCATGGGCGTTTTCGTGGTTTTCCCCATGTGTAACGTGTATACGAGCCAGTTTCCCTTAAGAAGTCCTCCACGAAAGCATTCCTCCTTTTAGGCAGATAGCCCTCGTGTGCTTTGCCATAATTGAATAACCTAACCTTGAAATCATTGGTGATTAAATTAATGGGATCGATATTTAAAACTTATTTCAGAAATGAGTGTCAGTGTAAACATATTGTACTAATCACACACTTTGGACACTGGTGTTTGCATGAGTTTTCTTAGCTTTAACTGTGGGCGGTGTCTCTGTTTCGAAGAGTATTTTATATAGTATATAAACTATAAAACAAAAATTAAATAATCACAAATATTCATGCCTTGCAGATCACGCGGATCTCGGGTCATTGACTTACAAATATTTTGGGTTAACATTACACTGATGGAACTGCGCTTTTACCCGTAATAATAGAGGTCTTAAAGGATTAAGAAAGAGGCTATATTCTTGTTTATCATGCATCGTAAACATCAGAAGCCTTCTGATCATCTGAATTGCTAATTTTGGGTCAAGCACAAGCAACGAGAAGACAAAATTCTAGCTTTAGTTTGTAGCAGTAAATATGGAATATCTCTGAATTATCTTTGAGCAAGTCGATTTCAAATTCGCTGATTAGAAATATACTGTACTACTATATTATTACAAGGGTATGTATAGATTTTTAGAACGACTTTTTTAATTTTTTCATTTGGTCATTTGGTTAATGTTTACAACGTAAAGAATATGTTCGATCTGATAGCCTGTTTTCTGGATTAAACACCTGTATTATGATTTCTGTGATAGAAGGTATTTTCATAGAATTTCGAGGGGTACTGATTTCAATTCCTCTTCCACTACGTTGCTGAGTCTATGCATCATGGTGAGTTCAGAAAGAGTTCTTTTCAAGAGACCAGAGGAACGATAATCCATACATGAAACCTGAGGAGATTTTGCAGGAATAGGTCGAAGAGGTACATATGCAATACCTCTATCAATCTTCATTTTGTTCAAGGAATGCAGCAGTGGTTTTCGAAGTATGACTTGTTGATTTGTCTTAATGAAGTTTCCCTCTTTGAAAATCCTCGGTCTAAAGAAATAGAATTTCTTCTGTAAATAACATAAACATACATAAACTTTCTCTTAATAATACGATGATTTCCCACTGTTCTTATTTTTAATTTCCCACTGTAAAAAACCTGCGACAAACATAAACCCTTTACTAAAACTTTCCTTGCATTGGTAATATAATTTGTACAATTTTTTCTCTTCGTTTTCATTAATAAATAGACCTCTTTTGTGACAGTCATTTAAGCAAAACGCATGCTTCATCAAGGGTTATAATGTATATCTTGCTAAATAGTTTTCATATAGTATTCTATAAATTACTCTACGTTGAGCCACATGCCTCGGCTAAAGCTGAACATTGTGTTTTAGCTTTTACAATCTTGTTTATTGTTTTATTTTTTACTTCTATAGATATATTTAAATACTTTGCAGTTCATTTCTGCGTCATCGTATTTTCTCTTACTACCAACGATTCAACTTTAGAAACAGTACGTACCTTTTTCGGGCATTCTTTTGGAGTTTCATTTCCATGTAGAAGGAGTGACTAGCAGTGTTTCTCTTTCTGATTAATAATGATGCTTATTTTGCATTTAGATATTTTAATACTGAAGAAAAATGCATTTAACAGCGTTTGCGAATTATGGAATAGGAATATTTCTCTTCGGAAAGCTCAAAATATATCCTCCAATCCACAGCTTGTTTACATTGACATTTTGGAAGAAGAGTAAATTTAAAAGCAGTAGAGGATATTTCAAACTTTAAATAGTAAACTGTTGCCAGAAATTGTTATTCGAAAATATTTGCTTTTTTAAAAATGTTTTTATCAAAATCTTTTTGAAAATATGTAAACACCCTCTGTATTCCTAACCTTTACACTGTATCGATTTATATTTATTTTAAATAATCAGTTAAATTTAATTTGAAGCCCTTTTCTATTCCTGTCAATGCCAGAATATTTAAATTTCGTAGCTCGCGTAAAGAAATGCAAATTCTACCAGTGGGAGAAAAAGGCTTAAATATCCAGTTATAGAAGGGAAAGTTAGATAGCCTGGGAAAACTCTGTGCGTTCGTAGCGCGAGCTTCGGCTTAGCAATTATTGCTGGTTGCACGTGGCGTAACGGCTATTATTTTGCTGCCACTAAACTCATCAACTCGATGTTAGGATACGGGATTATCTGAGCCCTGTAGTTTAATTCTACTACTTGTTAATAACTTCAAATTTTAAGTTTTGATTCGACTGTTTCAGTTTCCGCCCAAGCAGAGACATAGTGTGTTAGCTTCGAGTTGACGCATTGTAAATAATTTAAAGAGTGTAATAAAGGGTAGTTTTAACCCTTCTTCTGCGCAGTCACTACTCTCCAGATTTCACACAAAAGATAGATAGTAGATCTTACAACATACTTAAAAAATTATTTATGTCAAAATTCTTTTGCCTATAGCTTTTAGAAAAACATAAATTAAAGATATCACATACTCGTAAATTACAAAAGAATATCGCTGAATTTGAGTGAAGAAAGCAGCCTCTCATTTATTTATAAATCTATCCCTTATAGCAAGTTGAAAATGAAGTTGTCATATCCTAGCTAAGTTAGCGCTTTTTGAAGGCTAGAATACTTAAGCGTGTAACCACTATTCGCAGAGTTCTGACGAACAACAAGTTCAAAGAAGTGTTAATTTACTCCTTATTGCAACTCAAAAAAGATGAACAGACGGCGCTTTCACGGGATTAAAATGAGCCATCAACTCAAGATAGAATATATAAAACTAATTTAATATTAACTAAAATAAATGAACCGGAGATGCACAAAATTCACTAAAAGATTTGGTTCTTATTTAAGATCACCGGCGAATACTAGAACACTCCTAACAATACGGCCGAATAACAGCAAGACTAGGCCTAGCAACAGCAACGTGGTTGTAAAGCAGAACAGGTTCTTCTAGTGAAGTGACCTACAGTTCAGTTTAAACACTTGTTTCCATCTGATTTACATAAAACATAATCCTGAACACTAATTCTGGCAGGAAGACATAGATGGAAAATGAGAGAGTAAAGGAAATAAAAATAACCATTAGAAAATTAAAATGAATTCTACAAAGTTAAAAATCGAAAATTTGGCCAAGTAAGGGCTTTAGGCCCGTTCAAAATAAAACCTTTTCCTCAGTGGTATAAATATCGCAACTGGTTTAAGCTGAGTTTCGTTGCAAGGTAACCAAAGCTATTAGATAGCCCTAGAATGCTTTACCATAATTAAAGAAATCAAAGCAAACCTGGCTTGCACAAATGCCAGACATAGTATCATTGACGAATTTGCAGTTTATGATGGAAATAACCGGAAGACATTCAGAGAATGTAGAAAGCGCTTCGAATATTCAGTTTCGGAAATTGGATGCAATAAGAATGTCACAGCTAGCATTTTGCTTGAAATTAAAATAAAAAAGCGAATACAGCTAATTCGTCCTCACGTAAGATAGACTGGCAGACTTTCTCATTGAGCGCGCCAACATCGCAAACTCAAAAGCAATTTTTCCGCGAGGAACGCATTTTTTGTCCCGTCTACTTCAGACTGCAACACATTTTTTTTTAAAAAAACAAATGTAAAAAATTACTTAATAAATATTTTTATTTTGAAAGAGAGCAAAGAGTTTGTTTCATAATCTACGAAAACTTCAGGACTTTATATCCGATACATTTTTAGATGTTGAAATTTTAACATTATGCTCACCAAATAGTCCAAACGATCCATCAATTTAAAAAAAATTATCAAAAACTCAAAAATTAAATCAAAATTGTCATACAAGTTTCACCAAAACAATTTTTTTTCTGCTGCATTGGATGGTGGAAACAGTAAAATTCTGATATGATTGGCTTGTTTGTGAAATGAAGATATGTGCAAAAAGTTTTTTAAACATTAAATTAAAAAGTCTAAATTAAATTTTGAAAAAAAAATCGCTCTACCACAGTACCTTGTGTGTACAAACAGTGTACAAAATTTAAATTCGATCAAGAAGTAAGTTAAAAACCGATGAAAGTATTCGACTCACAGTGAAAACTGCACGGGGGAACAAAGTAAAAAGCAAATATGAGCAAATGAAATAAAAATTTCTGATTTAGGAATTGTATAAAATATTTACACTGCCATGTAGAATTTGTATGTTTTTACGTCAAGAAGAATTGAAAACGTTTTGGATGTCAAATTTTATTCCTACAATATATTAGGTATACAGTTCTTCATTTTGTTTGTGTTTCCATTAGTTTCGATAACCCTTGGATTAACAATATTCTCCTTTTTCATTCTATTACTCAAACGTAAAAGAAAATTTTTCAGCCCTTAATCTCAGTAAAATTCATCTCAATCTTTCCTCCATTTTTTTTGCAATTTAAGCACTTTGTGTTTTTATACATTACTTACATCTCTGAGAAAGCCTTCTTTTTTCGTTTCTATTGTAAAGCTACACAAAGCGGCTGCCATTCATACAGTAAATCACGGCGTGTTTTAGGATAAATTAAAAACTCGGGAAGAAGGAATAACAATACGTGGAAGTAGAAGAAACAAGGGGCAAAGATTGTCTCGTGCAGAATTAATTGAAATAATGAAGGAAGTAAAGGCATAAAAAAATTACGCAATTCTTAAAAGCGGTTGGTTTGTATTTAGATATGAATCAAAGAGATTTTTCTAATTACGGTGGCAACCATTTGTTAATTAAAATTTAGAAAAAAAATGAGTAAAATGGTTCATTAGAAATATTGCAAATTTTTAATCAGAGGGAACAGGTATTTTGGGGGTTCCAGATAAAAGGTTAATACAGGTTAACTGTGAAGCCCTTTGTACTAGGGGTTCCGTACAAGGAAGCGTTTAAAAAAAAACAAACTGTCATATTTACGGTTTTTTACCCGTAGATATTTATGTGCTAGTACTAGCTATATGTACTAACGACTTATAACTATACGTACTAAGTATAACAAGCAGGGAGAAATGCAATAATTCCTTACATTCTACCCCATCTAAGGGTCATCATCATTGTATATCATCCCATTTAAAGGGCGGCTCGACAGAGCTACAAGACTCACCTGACCACAAATGTAAGAGGCCACTTGTCCTCTATGATTTTAATTCGAGTGCCCCTAGATGTATAAGTGGGTGGGGCATCAGAAAGGGACTAATGGTCGAGCAAGTATAGCGCCACCGCAATAAATGTGCAATTCTACACCAAGTTTGAGGGAGAACAGCCTGGGGGGGGTGACCTAAGGTCACCCATCCTGGCTTAGCTGGAATTGAACACTACACTGGATCTTGTTCTTGACGGTTGAGTGTGTTAACTTGCATCACGAGAGTAAGTAAGGTAGAATGCGATAACTCTTTACATGCTCCCCTGCTTAAAGGGCTACTGGAGAGAAGTCAGAGATCCAGTCGACTAAATTCAAGTGAAGACAAACTTTATTTCAGGTGCCACTGTAGAGATTATCAAATGCGAAACAGGAATTGTGGTATATTAGCTACTCCCTTGTGTGATTCAAACCACAAATCTTCCAATTTGCTAGCCGGAATGACTAGACTCTTATATCACGACAACACGTGCGGAGAAAAGCCACCAGAATAATACGTTTATTTTGCACAAATTTTGAAAAATAAAACTTAATTGATAAAATCGTAGGATTTTATTCTAATTAAATCCGTCATCACATTATTTGATCTGTATTCTGCCTTCTACTTTCGTTAACAGCTGCCCAACAGGGATTGTGGTTAGCGAAGTTGACTGCCGCACCGAACGGCCCGGGTTCGAATCCAAGAGAAGGTATAGATAAGTGTAAATGTATAATGTCTGCGCGACATGGGAACAATCTAAATACCCAGCGAGCCGAAAGTACTCTCTAGAGTTTGGTGGTGAGAGTCCTACAAACCCGTTCGCCACGGACAAAGCTATACTGTCATCTGTGCTCTTGCCAACGACAGGCGTAGTCCTGCACTCCTTGCAATGATGAATTTAGTGAGTTTGTTCTGATGTTACTTTCAGCCAAATGAGATAACTCGCAACAACACAATAATTTTCGTCAACTCTTATCGAGACGCAAATTAGGTAATGTGCATGTATATAAGCTGTAGCTATGGAGTTTGGTTTCAGTAAACGCTGAGAAATAATCGATTTCTTATGTCTCCCTATAACTGAATTCACTAATCGGATATAACTTTCCTTAATCGGATATGACTTCATGAGCTGTTTTTGCTTAGTAAACATTTTGGAGACTGAAGTCAAAGCTTAGATGGGCGCACGTTATGTTGTAGTTCATACTTTGCCTGACTATTTTGTTCAGAATCCCCCGGAAGTTGCTGAGGTTATTTAAATTAGGAAAATCTGTGTTTTTGTCTTTGGTGTAGATTTTAACAGAATTGATTTCGAGTGCGATCAGGCGCAAATATCTGTGGTCAGGAGGAAAAACAAAAAAATACTGCAGCTGTTTTTTCTACTGATGAAGAAGGAATGGTACGTGTTCGCCTTCGAAATCGATACAGTGTTAATTAAAAACTACTCCACACACATTTGTGTTACTCTGCTTAGAAGTTAGGATTTTACAAGTAGTTTGTCAGTCGTCACGGTATGAGGCGTTACCACTGAAAGGTCTAGAACGTTTCGCCGTCGCCATTTCACTAGGGCCGTTTCGCCATCAAGATGTATATTTCTTTACATGACTGCATTATATCTTGCCGTATTATACTCGTATTAAATTTATTTAGTTTAAGAATTATGTTTTCTTTTTATATACGTAAGTAATAAAGGTTGTTTATAATATAGATCTGTAGAGATATATAATACACATCTTATACGTAATATACAACGTACGTAATGTACAATACTTTACAGGATGGTAAGTCAGTGGTATGGAGGAAGAGTCATATTATGATGCAAGAAAGGTGGGGAAATAGGTAAACAGTATTATTAAATTAAATCATCTTAATATAATACTGCAAGACGCAATATAATCACGTAAAAAAATGTCTTGACGGGGAAATGGCCACGTCGAAACAGCCACGGCGGAACGGCCACTGCGAATAGTCCCATTCCCATGTAAAACAGTACTCACCATCTTTCATTTTGTTAACATCTGCGTTATATGAGCCTGAAATGAAATATTGCAGGCTCATATAAGGTAGATGTTAAACAAGACTTTTTTCGCTTAGCTGGAAAAGTTAAGTGAGGCAAGTTTTCTTTAACTTCTTACGGTACCATATGAGCCTGGAATATTTCGTGCAAGAGGTGTATGAGTTTTTGTGAACATCAAGCGCTAAAATGTTAACACTTCCAGAGCTGTTATTATTTTTATTTTCCATTAAATCACTTTCGATATTAAACATTGTTAAATAGCAAACGATAAACATAAGAATCCACGTAATGTAAATCTTTCGCAGCTCCAACTGAAAATAGTCACCGAGTGGTTGAAACCACTGTATAATATGAAATCGGTCCTAGGTAAATGGGCAGACTGCATGGTTGGTTTTAGACAATACGTAACCCAAATACGAGTTTAGAAAGTCTTGACATGGCAAGAAATAACTTGGGTCTTCCATAAGACTTCAGTTAATCGGAATGTAAATAGAATATAACATAATCCGCTAAAACTGAACCATTATTCATTATGCCCCATTTAAAGAACAAAATTGGTAAACCAACATAATTAAAACTGAAAGATGATACCTTGTTATTAACTGAAAGAGACATAGCGTTGAGAAACTTTATACCATCAGTGTAATAAAGGTTGAAAGTCCAGTACGTTTTTTTATCCTGGGTCATCTGGCCTTACGTCCACCAGGGCACTCGTTATAGCATCAAGAACCGCCTCAAGTAATCCTCAACGGCTTCTTCTTTCAGCCAATATTTAGCCGCAGGTACTGACTGAAGTAGCCCATTGTGGCTTATCATTGGTCGCTGCTGGTACTGTTGTTGCACCAACCTCTATGCGGATACGGATCGTGAAGATGTTTATGTGGTCCCAAAGGATGTCTTAATAAGCTACATTAGAAAATTAAGCCTCTGAGGGCACGTGACGAGCTAGCAGATGAAACTCTGGGAACGGTCCAGAAAATGAGGTAAAGGTGGAGAGATTGTTGTATACTCTACTACAAGAGTGCGGATTAAATTGTAGGGTTACTATTATTAACTGGAGCTAAAGATTTCAGTTTTGGCATGTTCTTTCAGTGTATATGAAATTCGGCAGATGCTGTTGCTACAAGTTTGATGCTGCCTTTCTACAATGTTTCCGCCGGAAATTCCTTTTTGCCGTTCTTCCCACTATTGTTGTTTAACACTCGAGAGGTCCTCACATATCAGGAATCCTTAAACCTTTTTTTGCACCATGGATAAATTCCTTGTTATTTCGTTCTCCGCAGCTTTCCGCAGTTCTCCGCAGCTTTGAATACTGACGCGTCCTCGAACCTCTACCTTTTGTTTTTATTTTTCATATTTACCAGAATCCCGTTTTTTCTCCTTGTGGATCTTGCAGCTGCATGCACCGCTTTCCTTGACGGCTCTTCACTGCTAAAGTCATATGGTTTCAGCAACCCCTCTCATAACAGTGGCGTATCAACCAACAAATATCTAATAACTTTTAATCTGATCCTGTTTCAGATTGACCATTTCGTCCTTTCAGATACAGCACTGGATCCTTGATTCAGTCAATTACAAAGGGGGCCTTCGAAACGTTTATAAAACTTTATCATCTTTTCTTCTGGTATACAAGAAAGGAAATGTTTAATTTTCAAATCTTCCACTTTAAAATCAATCTACCGCTTTTTCTTATCATAATGAAACTTTTGTCTCCCACCGGGCATATCCGAATTGCATTTTGCATCATCTACTATTTCTGGGTGTCTGCCAATTTAAACTCTTCAGATCTTTTTTAAAGAAAAACAAAAACAACAACGAAAAAGGGTTTTTAAGTTTTTCTAAGCCCTGTCACTCATTTTCTCAAAATATTAACTTTGGGTTTGCTTAAAGCTGTCTCAGATTATTTTAATCGGAGCTTCGTTCTTTAACAATATAAACTTATTTAAAAGTAAATCGGCAATAATTTATTATGACTTTGCGATTCAAAAGCATCAGCTTGAATACAGTCAAAACTAGTTTGCATTCTGGTAAGGAATACGGAAGGAAGAAGTAATAGGAAAAACCAAAATAATAATAACTGGCTATTATAAAAGTCAAGCAACAAAACCAGAGTTATATTGGAAATAACTGATTGATTATTAATTGATAATTTATGATCTTAATTGTTCTTTGATAATTATGTTAATTGTTCCTTGATAAATATATTGATGTTCTTCTAAAATAATCGTTGTTCTCCGTGCTATTTTAACCTAAATAGTTAATATAAATAAGATGCACAATGGAAAGTGAAGATCAAAATAATAATGACTGGCTAGTTAATATAAAATACTTGCCCAATGGAAAGCCACAAGAGACCAGCCATATGGCGAAGAAAAATATTTAAACGTCGGTAGTCGTTAGCAGGGGTGAATTAAATTTTAGCGTATTATTCATGACGCAGTGGTAGTTTCACTGCGAAATCTGTGGTTTTGAAGTTAAGCTTTTTCTGAGTGCTTTGTACAAGATTGCTAATTCCAGAATTCTGGTTATATGTTACCAAGAGATTGAACGTTTTCTAAAACTTTGATGTCGTCACCGATTTTAAATCTTTTGTCGTGGTGGAAATGGTCTCGTATGGTGCTTCAAAATAGCTTGGCTTATATGCTCTTAAACTGGCTGTGTGGACACTTCCCTTGCCCCAAATTTGCATCAAACTATAGAAATAGTAACAGCCATTCTTGCACGAAGCTGCAATTTGATCTTCAAAGCTTAAGATCTGCAAATTTACCCTAGTTACACCGTTTCGTTTTGTTGCCATTCTTTGTTACATTAACAATTAGTTCTTTGTAGTTTTCTTTTTGTTATATATATGTTAAACCTTCTTTAGTTAAACATCGATGAATAAATCGTAGCTTTCAGATATTTTCGATATGATAAAGGGGCAAGCTTGAAGTTAATAATTTAGAAAATAATTTCGTCTGGAATTCATAATAACTGTTACTTTATACAGGGTGATTCTTTTAGAAACGACCTATTTCATTGGGTTGTAGTTTTGTCAAAAACCATCCGATTTTAACGCGGTTTTCAGTAAAAGATTCAAAAAGGAGAAAACTTTAGTGATCCGTCCCATTTTGTGATAAGCAACGCCGAAAAAAAGAAGAAATAAGAAATAACGAAAAACGAAAAATTCTGTAGAAGGAGGGATGGCTTGCTCCCATAAAACGTTATTAAAATTTCTGATTGCAATATGGCATACCAAACGTGAAAGTAGAGGTTTATAATCACTTGCCCTCCAGAAGGTCTTAATACATTTTCACTCTTTAAAAATTCTTTTGCTGCTAAAGAAGCTAGACCTATGCGCGTGTGTCGTCGAAATCGATAGAGTTTTGTTCAAAATATGTTCCAAACGTTTTTTTCCTAAATTGCCTAACTTTTACATTACAGTGTTTCTATTTTACACCAGAGTAACTGAAACTAAAATTGCTCTTTTATTGGCTCTACAGTTAAGAACTGCTGAAAACCGGTAGTTCATCCTGGACTAGAATTCAAGTCAACTTCATATGGCTACTTTCCCCATGTGCAATAAGAATAATAGCTTGTTTTCCTTAGAGAAACAGAAATTATCAGACGCGGACGACCGATATGCAAATAGAAAGGACAGACGCTGATTCGGAATTTTAGTTTAAATAAAAACATTCATTTGAAATACCGTTGTAGAAATTAAATATTTAGAATATAATTCGCAATTTTATACTCCCAAATCACTATATTCTGCCTGCAATTATTTTGTTTTTGTTTTGGTAGCTAAGAAAAAATGTTAGAAGTTATTTTTAAGAATCGGAACTTATGAACTAAAACTGAAAGAAAACTAAAACTGAAATTGGACAACAGAACCATTCAAAATATTGATTTACACTAGAGGCTGAATTTGTAAACAATGTTAAAATCTCAAGTTTCGATGTTGGAAGAAGAAACAAAACCTTTTTTTTAACACAAGGAAAAAGCAATTTAAAATTTCGCAAATGTTCGATCTCGGAGTGCATCACAGGATCACTCTCGATTTTCCACGGCATTAAATCTTATTCGAAAGATCCCTATCCGCCACTTTTCATTCTCAATATGACTAATCGGCCGAAATGCGAATTGTAGAATGATACATTCTGCCCCATCTCTTTTTCGAAAAGCTACATTTTTCCGGGTCTCGAACATTTTTCACCAGGTAGGCGTTCCCTGGCTAAGAATACCGATTTTTTTCCCATATGTTAGAAGACTGAAAGCTATCCATTAAGTAATTTTTTATCGATACGATTCCTATTTGTATCGATGTGAGAACTCTAATTTTAGACTTCCGTATGAAGAAGGCGACAGTTAAATATGATCTAGAAGATAACCGCTCGCTCTTTTCTTACAAAGAGAGAAGCATTAAAAATAAAAAAAATACAAACTCACATAGATGTGCTTTAATGTCGTATTTCGCTAGATGTAACAATTTCCAGAGAGCTCCTATTAACCTTCTCACCATCAAGGCCGTATATACACGGCCTGGAATATATTTTGCTGTGTCTGCAAGAACGTATAAATACGTACATCTTCAAATACATCCAAGAAATTAAGTCAATGTATTAAAAGGGCATAAATCCCGGTATAAAGTATCAGGAGCATTTTGCCATTAAAATCAAGACAATACCCTTTTCTCATGCCAGTTTTTGGAAACTCGGACTTTCTTAGTGAAACCCCGGACCAGTGGGTATCATTACCTGAAGAAGAGATAAAAAACGACGACATAGCGGGTATCATTACCCGCTATACAGCGGTATAGCGGATAATGATATAAGTAATGATACCCTCTGGTATAGCGGGCATCATTAACCGCTATAGCAGAGGGTATCGTTACCTGAGGAAGAGATAAAAAAAATTATAAAGTCAATATACATATTTTCATACAGCGTTTCTTTAATTTGTTCCATTGAATTCTCGGACCACGAATAGTTCCGTTCAGAAAAACGTATTCGAACAAAAATCTGAAATGGCGAAAGATGTCTCAAGTTATGAACATTCAGATCGACTAGGTATGATTTTCAGAAGTGATTTGAGGTAACTTTGTCGCGTTTATGTTTCAGTAACGACATGTTATTTAGTTGAATTCTTTCCTTTCTGCCTTTTCTCGACACGAGGGTTACTCATTACAAAGTTTATATAGATTTTGGATGGCAAAAAATATACAATTTCACGAATAGGAAAGTGGGACTTTGGTCTTTTTCCATTGTCCTGCAGATAAAAAAAAATTGTCATTGCTGGGAATACTTTACACTGTGGTTAGCTTCTGTTTCGTTGTAAGGTATTTTCTCCTTTCTTCAAGCACGCCTTCGTGGTGTAACAGTAACACACTCGCGCGTATTCTAAAAGTCCAGATTAGAGTCCCGGCGAGGGCATCACAGAATTTTCATATCTCTTACTTCAAAATAATCTAATGACTCTATAAGGTATTTCTTCCACCTTCTTCGCATGCATTCGTGGTGTAGTGGTCTGCATGCTCGACGCGTAAACGAGAGCTCCGTGGTTCGATTCCCGGCGAAGGCGTTAGAGACACTCGCTCACTGACTGACTGTCAACTCGATAGACTAGACACTGATTGATTCTCCGCGTACCAGCAGGGTGTATAAAGCTTTTGGCTTGTGTTCAGAACATTCTGGACTAAACCAGGAAGAATTCGTTTTAGAAGGTTCTCCATCCGTGTATGGCATATCGCCAATTTTGTCGTCAAATGTGGCTATATGGGCGATTTCTTTCCAAATGTGGCAACCCTGCCTTCCTTTGCCATTTTCTGGCAACCCTAAACCTGCTTTGCGGGGAAGTTATCTTACCGCGCCTGGACGTTTTGTAATAATTTCGCGAAAACAGGAACGTTTTTAACAACCGCGCAAACAGGAATCGCGAAAACAGGAACACACCAGTTACTGGAATAACCTCAAGTGAGTTTAGCGAGAAGTGACAACAACTTTAGAAGCATCTGTAAAAGCAGAAAGTCTTCAGAAGGAGCAAGCAAAATTAATCCAACAAATCTGATGTGCTAAATTTGTGCAAAATAGGAAAAGATTTACTACTTTGCTGTAAGTTTTCATATACCGATATCACTTTAAGAAAGCAGTAGAAAGCTACATCAGTAGCAGTTTCAGCGAAAATACAAAATCCCGCTTTAGAAACGCTTACATAAGCAATAATAAATCACAACGGGTAAACTTTGAGTGAAAAGCAGGCCCGAACTGAGTCTTAGCCAGACTCACGGGACACTTGGAGATAAAGGAAATGTGAAAAAAGTTGCCGCGTAAAGACACTTACTTGATGTTTTTAAGGATGGGAATTTTGAATCCAAACAATAACGTCTTCCTCATCATTTTCTACTTAATTTTCTTTTTGTAGGTCAGTAAAATTAAATTACGCTGTCGTCTGTTTTATCTGTTTAATATTATGGTTGTTACTTTATAGTTTACTAGCTTTTACCCGCGGCTTCGCTCGCGTTGATGTCCTTAAATAAGTTTCAAAGACTATTGAAAAGAAAAAATCAAAAATCAAAATCTGAAAGGTTTTAGATTTTAAATTACGTCCAAAGGGGCGTTTTTTAACATTTTGTGGGTTACCTTTATTTATCAAATATCATGCTCTTCGCATAAAAAAAGAAAAATTTTTCGTCTCTGTTACTGGTTTTATACTTTGCGAATTGCGCACTAGAAATGAGCGCTATGATCGGAATTCCTGTTTTTTTGCCCTGAAACTTTGATTATTTGCATGCTGGATCAAGATGTTTTTGCATATCAAATTTAGTCACGATTGCGAAAGTTCTTGCTGCTTCGATTTTTTTCCAAAAGACAGTATTATCTATAGCTTAAATTACTGTTTCAAATATAATATTATTAACTAATAAATTACTATTTCCTAATATGGTATTAGTAACCTACCGTTTAAAGTATTGTTCCTTTCGTTATATTACTACTGCCTAAACTGATGTTTAGCCTTTCTTATTACTGTAAATGGCTTAAAGTTTGCTATTCAACTTAAAATATTACATTTTTCGCTTAAACTGTTGTTCCTGTTATGATATCATTACTCACCGTTAAATCTGCAGTTTTTATTGTAATTTTATTACTTACCTCTTAATTTATAATTCCTATTTATATGTCTACTTAATTATAAAAGCTGTTTCTTGTATAGTATAATCTATCGTTTAAACCTCCTGTTCCTGTTAGGATATTTTCCCGCGCTGTTGTTCCTGTTATAATTTTATCGCATATTGTTTAAGCTATTGCTCTTAGTAAGGTATTATTCGCAGCAAACTGCTGTTCCTGTTATAATTTTACATCAATCATTTAAACTGATGTTTCTGTTGCGATAGCATAACCGACTTCTTAAACGTTGTATAACGTACGTCTTCTTCTCTGTTGTATAAGGATATTCTTATATATGGTTTAAACTGTTGTTCTTCGTATGGTATTATTTAGGGTTACAGCCGAAAACATCGGGCAAAAACATCTTCTAGTGTTTTCGGCGCAGCTTCGGCTAAGTGTTTAGTTAGCATTGGTTTAATTTTTTATTTTCTATCTAAGCCCAAGTGCAGGCTTCCTGTAAGCCCGAAAGTTCCCAACTCTAAATACTCTCCAGTTAAATGCAAGGCTATTTTAACCCTTCTTCGGACTTCATACTTCAGCCTTTAGAAGTCAGCGAATAGTCGCTACATACTTCTCATGTATACTAGTTGCCAAAAACAACCAATTTAACTGAAATCTTATAATACCATTCAGCAGCAAGAAATTTTTAATTTCGAAATAAGGGGATCTGTTATTTTTCTTAAATTCAAAAAGGCACTAGGACAAGAAACCTAACTAAAGGACTGTCTTTTCGAAAAAAGGACGGTTAGTAGTCCCAGAAGTAATAGTGTTATTGTTACTAATGCTCACTTGTCTGACCATAGATAGCCCAAGCTCACGAAATTCCTCGTGGCAAGGAGCGCAAGATACGCCTGTCGTTGGCAACAGCCTTGAGCACCTTACAGGTGACAATAAGATTTAGCTTAGTTCCGCCCCGAATTTTGATGGACAGCCTCACGGGGGGACGGGTCCGAGGGTCTCCCATCCCTCTCCCCTTCCACCGAATCACACGAAAGACTTTTAGCTCGCTGCATATTTAGTGTGTCGCCATGCCTCACCGACAGTATGCATTTACAAGCATCCATGACGTCTCCGGGATTCGAACCACCGTCCCTCGGCACAGCAGTTAGCGACGCTAACCACTATACCAGTTAGGCAGTCGGTGTAATAGTAAATACAGGAATCCGGTATTTCGATAATCTCAGTTTGACTGCCTGGTAGATCGCAACCAATTTATTGATAAAATTTCAAAATCTTCTTAGTGATACTATAATTGTGATTGTAAAATCTAAATTGATTCTATGGATTACTTACGAAACATTGACTTGGCTATTTATGACTATTAATGACTAGTAACTGTAGGGATTATTAACTACTTACGTGATACTGACTATTCTATGAACTATTTATGGGCCATAATTGTCAGCTGTTATTATTATTGTATACTGTGCATTATTACATCAAAATTCTGTAACGCTCAAAGCACTGAACGCGGGACATATCACAAAAAATTGGCAAGAAACAACTATGACCTTGTTGGTCTACGTAACATTCTTTTATTCACACTCAATAAACACCGTCTAACTGACACCGATGACTTCAAATCCATAAGAACTTACGTCGCCTCGATGCGGAATTAGAGTGCAGGTCGTTGTGTTTTAGAATTCTGCGCTAGGTTTAGCTGCATCTGTGTTGGCCTTCCCTCTCTTTTCGAGGATATAACATCGTTGTACCCTGTGGGGAAAGCCGGGTAAAGCACTTCGTTAAATGACCTTGACCGTGTTGGTAAATACTTAAGAGATTCTAAAATTTAATTAGTAGTAAATTATTTAGATTCGATTTTTATGAAATAATTAGAAATTAGCAGGTCATTGGGAAAGAAAAAACTAAACTAAGCCTTCGACATCAATGTGTTATGTGTTATTCTTTAAAGGCCTTTAGTTTATAATTCATAGAAGCACGCCAGTAAGTTGCCGTGTTAGTAATAAAGAGTAGAGATGGGCAAAATCCTCTTTTGTGGGAACGGAACTGAACCTTTCACTCACTGAAATGAATCGGTTCCTTTAGAATAACTCATTGCTGACTACCAATAGCCTTGGTGAAAAGGATCGCTAACGAGGATGAGTCAAGCGGAGAACGAAAAGAATCGAACTATCAATGGGATTAAAGAATCGACTCAGTCATACGCTAACTCTTCTTTCAACTGAGGTTCTGAGAATTTCTGATTCTGGAATGTACAACAAAATTCTAGAATAAAACAATTCAAAACATTGGGAAATAATAAAAATTAAACTTACTTTTAAGATGGGAAGTTAAATATTCTTTTCTTCCGTAAAGTGGTTATCAAACATTTTGGCAGACTTCCAAAAAGAGCTCTGGTCCTGGCACGCTTCCAAGAAGAGATTTTCGTAAACTGTAAAAGAGCTGCTGTTCCGTTTCCTGGAATCGGAGTACATTCGCTCAGTAAAGTGAATCAGTTGAGGAGCGAATCGTCGAGCTCTAATAAACAGCCTGATACTAACTATTCTATGAACTATTTATGCGCTATAATTGCACGCTGTGCTTATTATTGTATACCGTGCACTATTATGTCAAAATTCCGTAACGCTCAAAGCACTGAACGTGGGACATGTCAGAAAAACAATTTAATCACACTTTCAAGTGATTATAATTTGTCTTATTTTAATCTAATTTTTATTTATTTATTTATTATTTTGAAAAATGGATGTTTTCTAGACATGGGCGAAGTGTTCTAGTTAAGCTTTCGAGTTGAGAAACTAAAATAAAGTAAATCAGTTAATATTAGTAAACAGGGACAACAAATCAATTCAACTTTCAGTGATTATGCCTGTTTTATTGTGATCTAACTATTATGGAGAAAATGCGCGCTTTGTAAGTCAACTAAAACGCATAAACTGAAATATTAATCGAACTAAAAGTAATTTAGTTAATGTAAAAAAGTACGTATTAAGAAAGAAAGAGAATATAATTTTCCGAATCGGAATATACCTTATTTTACAATCTCATATTTTTGAAAAATGAGTAATATGCAAATGCACACATCACAATATATTTAGCTGTATTATTCAGATTTCTTTTTGCAAATATTAAATAACCAAATTAAAAGCACGCGTAAATATTTTAGAAAAACATATATGTTTTTGCGTATAGCTCTATATATTTTATTGTGCGTAAATAATAAAGTACAGAATATTTGTGCTGGGTATTTCATTGAAATGTATATTAAATCACGCAAACTTTTCAGCAATTTTAATAATTTTTTTAGTATTGTTTAGACGCAAAAAAATTGCACTTTGACTATTTTAAGAATTTATAAAAGAGCAGACAAACTGCTGCTTGCAACCCTTGAAAAGACGAGAGAAAAGCAATTAGTGCGCTTGAATAATTCTGGAGAATTCAACCTAAAGAATTTTGCATTTCTACTGAATTTTAATTAATGAAAGAATGAAACGTCCAGAAAAACAACTCAAAATATCTGAAGCATGTAATTACTCCATATTATATTAGCGTACTAGAACAGCGGAAATTAGATCTGTGCTGGATTTAAATTAATATTCCCCCTTTTGTTTTCAAAGTATAAATATTGCGTCAAGATTTAAAGTAGTTATTCTGCAACTCAAAAAGAAAGGAGGAAATACACTCTATAGCAAAAACATCGACGCACCAAGAAGGATTTCTCCAACGGAGAAAAACAATTGTTGGATAGGTAGATTACGTACAGAGTAGAATATGATTAAAATTTCGAAACAATTGAAGGATTTATTTCAGAGTTACAGAGTAACGAGCTCAATAAGGTGATGACCCACTTCTAGCCTGGATGCAAGCTGGATAGACTGATAAAGCTCCCGGATGATCTCCTGCGGTATTTCTTGCCAAATTTGCTCTTATCGTCGAGCTAGGTTATCAACATTCCCTGTTAGATGCAGTCGCCTTCCCATCATATCCCAAACATGCTCAATGGGTAAGAGATCTGGCTGGCCAAGGAAGTGTTTGATAAGGTACAAGACAGTTCATAGGAACACGTGCCGTATACGTGGTCGAGCATTATCTTGCTGAAAAATAAGGCTAGGGTCGTGCAAACGAAACGGTAGGAAAACAAGTCTCAGAATATCGTCGACGTACCCCTGTGCTGTAAGTGTGCCTCTAATGCAAAGACCAAAGGGGTCCGGCTATCAAGGGAAATGGCACCCCAGACCATAATTTTTGTTTAAGGCCCTATGTGGCGTACAGTAGTAGGGAAAGCAGGATCGGCACGCTGCTCTGGGCCTCTCCAGACACGTCTTCGATAATCGTCACGATACAGTTGGAAAAGGGATTCTTCGCTAAAGGCTATACGTCCCCAGTCAGCATCATTCCAACCTGATCGAGCCAAGCATCACTGTAATCTGGCTCGAAAGTGTGCAGGAGCGAGTGACTGGTGGTGTCACGGTCGGTAAGAGAGTAGATTTCCAAGATTACTTCACCAACAGACGCAAAGTCATTATAAGTAAAACCCGTATAGTTGAAAAAGTACAAGTTAGTGCTGCCCCCCTCCAGGGCTCATGCCTAAGTGCAGATTTTCGGAATCTGACATTTGACAAAGTCATAAAGCACAAATGACCCCAACACTCAAAATGCACCGTTTTTGAGGACCATATACTCCACCGTTTTTGAGGACCATTGTCGTGAGTGGTAGCTCGAGAGACAGTTATAACGAAATGGAAACAAGAATTAGAAATTTTCGACTCTCTTTGCAAAAAACAAACACTAATAATTTCTCAAGAAAAATCACGTGCCTTAATTATCCACAAACCCTCACAAAAGATAACAAGACTTCCAAGTTTCGAAATAGATGGAATTAAAATAAAAATAATTAACTACCTAAAATACCTGGGTGTCATCATTGATAAAAAAAACTTAACATTACAGATAATTTAGACTACATTAAAAGGCAGATCTCTAAAATGACAACCAATCTAAAGCAAATGAACGGAGCAGGATGGGGATGAGCAGACCAATCCAAAATCTGATCTACCATACACTAGAAGACTGCCTTATACGGGGTAGCCATTTGGGCAGAACCAATGACAAAAAGAAAGCAAAAAATCTTCATACAATCCAGCGACCCTTCCTTCTCAACTACACGGGAAGCTACAGAACAACATCAAATGCGGCCCTCTTCCAAATCGCTAACAGCACACAACTTTTTATACGCCCTGAACAAGAATTCCATAAGACAACAGTACTAGAACTATGAAAGAAGAGCCATTACAAATCATTAGAACTTTTAGCAGAGAAATACCAGACACCAGCACACCTAAATGAGCACCATCTAGGGAAGAGAAACAAATTCACATTAATTATGAAAAAGGAAGTAAACGAAAAGAAATTCCACCAATTTTATACAGACGGTTCCGGCCTAGAAGAAGATAAAGACAGCGCAATCAACATCTATCTAGATCCCAACTCGACAACAGAACAAAAGTCCCACCTGGATCAAGAAAACAGTGTATTGCAATCGGAATGAGTAGCGCTACTTCAAGCAATAAAATACAGTATCACAAACTCTCTATAAATAACATATATCTTTGCGGACACGTTTTCAGCGACGCATGCCATCGCAAATCCGCACCACCGATCAAAATTAAACCAAGATATTAAAGAACTTCAGCATCATAAAATCAACACTTCTTTGTCACTTGGCTGAAGGCACATGCAGGGACAAAAGTCAACGAGGAGGCTGATATCCTAGCCAAAAACGCAGCTAGTGGTCCAAAAGCACAAAACATACCAGTACTCGGCTCGCACCTTAAAAAATCATAAACAACAGATCTAAAACCGACTGGCAGAACTGGCGGGACAACGCCGAACGAGGAAGAAGGACTTATCGATTCTTCTCAAAAGTAGGTATTGCACCCAGTTTAATAACAGCAGAAATAACGTGGTTCTTATTAGAACCTGGCTCTTTTTCCACATACGTTTAAGCAAAGAACTTAGCTACATCAGACCAGTGTGTATGTGGAGAAAGAGGCAGTCCAGAACGTTATTTATTTAAATGCTCCCGCACAGCTGAACATCACTTAGAAGTCCCGAATTCCGAAAGTGGAATGACTCCTTTTATAAGGTATGCTACCAAGAACAACCACATCAGAAAAAAATCGCAAACTTCCTATCTACAAGAGGCACTGAGTTATGCGACATAGCAAAGATATTACTCAAAACATTATACGTAAGCAGACCTGAAGCTGTCCTCCATAGCATGTAAGTGCGAAAGGCACCATTTGTGAAAATATTAATTTATATTTAATGGAGAAAGAAAGACATTGCCCACGGTGTGGTACGAATACAAAACATTGCAAGCAACTCCTGTCAAGGTCTTCTGTGAGCCTTTCGGGGTGTAATTATCTGGATAATTAGTGTGCCTAGACAACACCCACATTGCCAATTGGTTAAACAATGGGTGTCCACCACATTTCACCATATTCATATCAACCGTCTGTGAATGGTCAGGGTGGACACTCGTATGCGGATCGCCCGTCTGATGTTTGATAACGATGAATCAGGCGCTGTGACAACTGATCTGGCAATCACTCTGCCCTCCCAATCTGTTGTGGCCCTAGGTCAAGCGCTACCATTATGTCGCTGAAATCTGCCATTGTCCACCCATTCTTGCCAGCATCTTCTAATCGCCGCATCGCTTCGACTCATATGACTGGCGATTTTCCGATTTTCCCAACCTGCTTCTTTCAATCCAATGATAGACCTCTTTCAAACACGGACAGCTGCCCGTAATGAGTTCGAATCGTGAGGTGAGGCATTGTTTCAGTCGTTGAAAGCTATCCTAAATCGCAGTGCAATAGAAAGTTTCAACAACAGTTCAAGAACAGCTCCTTACATACATCTGCCGGATGCATAGTTCCGATGCGCTGGAGGTTGCACAGTTCGTTCATTGGACACAAAATTTTAATCATTTGCATATTTGGTCAGAGCATGTATGCGTACGATATTTCAAAGCAATCGGTTTATTCCTTCTTGATGCGTCAATTGTTTGTTTAGAATGTATATACCGTATTTTCTCACGCATTTCTCTTAATATTTTTAACTGATTTAATCATCCGTCAGTCGGGGGAGGGGACGAATTATGCGAGTAATTCAATTACCGAAGAACAAGGTTACAATATGAACATAACAATGCAATGTTGTCATCGATAAACTACTAGGAACTATTACAATATTATTTATGTAGCTCTTTCACGACCAAACCGCCCTACACGCTCTTCATTTAGACGACTGCAACCGTCCGAAAACTGCCGAGATTGCGATCGTGTTTTCTTCCCTCCCCCTCAGGTGTGCAGTAGCAGGTGCAGTTTCCCCAAATGCACTGTGTAAGTTTATTGCAGATAGCTTTGTCCTAAGAGGTTTAATTGTGGTTTCTTGTCTTTAGGTTGCACGTGACATTTCGTTGTTGCATCTCAGATTGCAGTTTAAGACCTTCAGAATAGGTTTATAAAGAATGGGGTCAAAGGCTAATGGAATCTTTGTTACAGCTTAGAAAGGATGTCATTCCAAATTTTCACACCTATTTCTGCGTTAATGGACGGAGAGAGGAGGAAATTGCTGTGAAACTGGAAAAGTATTTCGGACGGTTCGGTATTTTAAGGATACGAGTTAGCAAAGGGTTTGGATTTTAAGGAGGTTAAAGGGAAAAGGTTTGGAGGTTAAAGGGTTGGAGTTAAAGGGAATCTGTATTTCAGTAAGAATACACAGTAATATTAACATTACAATATTAGCCGATAACTCGGTTCAATTTGCTTGTAAAAACCCAGGGGCACCTCACATCGACGAGACTTAACCGCAAATCCGAATGCGGCCCATAATTCGTTTTAATTTGCTTGTAAAATCCGAGGGGCATCTCACATGGACGAGACTTAACCGCAAATCCCAATGCGGCCTGTAATTCGGTTCAAGTTTCATGTAAAATTCCAGGGGCACCTCCCATGGACGTAGACATAACCTCAAATCCCAATGTAAACATCAGAGGAATGAAGGAGATGATGAGCGAATAAAAGATCTGAATTTTAAAAGTTTGGACACATCAGCAGTACATAAAAGGACTACATAAAACGACTGCGAGTTGGAACGCAAATAATATAAGTAAGGCGAAATCCCATGTTTGTAAACTTGAGTGTGATAATATGTGCCCCGTCCTAGCTTAAGGAAAAATCTGGTGGAAAAGTGCTTCGAATGGTAGATGTAAGAGCAAATAAAATAGGTGAAATGCAATTGCAAAATAAATACACTGAACAGAAATAACAATAATCAAGGAATGCAATTTGTCAATTAGCCATCGGAAAGAAAGGCTGCAACAGAGCAAGAGGAATTTTATACGAACATTTTAAAAATTTTCAGAAGTTAGCGCTAAAAACCTGCAGGAAAATTTACACGAGAGGGAAATATGTGCGAGGAAATACGATATTTGTGATATTATGGCTTCATTTTTAGAACCGGTTACTTAAAAAACTACAAAGTTTTAATAATTTTTGCACGACTGCTTTTAATCTAATTCAGACGTGAAGTGAGTTATTGATGGGGAATAAAAGGATTATCATTAACTAGTTGTCACATGAACTAAAAATTAGTATTTTGTGTTCTATGGATAAGCTCTTGGTAGTGATGTATCAACTTTAATGGTGTGGGATAGATGGACAAACAACAAATGAATTAAAGTGGCCTGGAAAGCACAGTTATCTTAACTGCATGCCTCATGTCATTCAGTGTCCACTGTCTTTCTGGTCTACGCGTTGAAAATCTATTAAAACAGTTTTAATATTAAAGGACAAATTTAAGATTTTACATCCTTTTAAAAAATTCTAATCCATCTTGAGAATCAGATTTTTTGAATTAGTGTTTTTAGAAAGGAGTATTAAAAAAAATCCTTTTTGAAGGTATAATGACTAACCTAATTAAGCTTTCTTTTTCACTGTAATATAAACAATGATACAAAATCTTGAGTTGGATTTCAGAATGATGAAACTGTATAATTTATGATATTAGCATTACATTTGCAAGGAAACTGAGGTAATATTTTGAATAGGCTTAATTTAGTTAAATTCTGTCCTGTAGTTAATTAAAGGGTAGATTTATATAAAGCAGCCTTAAGTTCTATTGTACGTATGCAACCTTTAATCATTCTGTCTTAATAAGACAATCGAGCGAATCAAGTCATGACTGATAGCATTTCCCGCCGCTGTCTTAGATATGCATTATTCTGCTTTGGCATAAATCATTATTTAATATCCGCACATGTGGTTACATCGTCCTTCATAGCCTGTACTCCCTATGGGTAGGCTGTAACCATTTCTATCATTAAGAATGGCTAATGTAGCGTAGCGAAGTGCTGTGATAGATGCCGTATCGCAACAAGCGCTATAGATTTCCTCGTAGAATATACAGGTTATTACAGATCGTAGCAGAATGTAATAATGCTTGCGAATGCCTTGAAGTTTGCTGTTCTATTACTCACTTTAATTCCAAATATGACTAAGATCTGAATAGTTTTTATACATCATGCAAAAATAGTAATGATTTCTGTAAAACATTTTCTGTTCCAGTGGTTGAAGTATTAATGATGAAATGTAAAAATAAGTATTCAGTGATGAGATGATTGTATCCGAAATCTTAACATGTAAGGTTGTAGTTTAAACTAACAAAGTTTTATGTTAATTTCTCTTTCCTATGAGCTCTTATTTCAACTTCTCGTTAGAATGAGCGCGCGTTTCAGCTTTATGCTAATTTGAAGTGGAGCCAAGTTTTGTATTTAAAAGGTTAGCGAGGAACTTCTCGGTGTGAGAGAGCTTTTAGTCTCGGATCACTGCGGCTCTGTTCGACGTTCGCCTGACTAGCTAGTATTTAAATTCTAAGCCTTAGCGCTGTTACTCTGTTACTTATTGAAGAAATCTAAGCGCGTTAGTATTAGCCAAATCTTGCGACGCACCATTGATCGTTTAGCGTAGAGGCGAACCTCGCGTTTATAGCTCTGAGAGCAACGACTTCTTAATTTTCTACTTAGCTTTATTTTAAATTATTTGATTGTTCAGTTTAGACCCAAGTGCGGTCATTATTTTCTGTTGTCCCTTCCGAGTTGGGAAGTGGCTGTAAATAGTAGTTTAATAAAAGGGTCATTTTAAACCCCCTCTTACGTGCAGTTATTCTACCACTTAACCACAGTTATTCTACCACAGAACATAGCTGCATTCAGCTCCCTGTTCGAGATCAGGACTTTAATACGGTTAAGACCATGTTCGCCAAACGTATGCACAGAACACTTAGTCCTGACAAACAAATCGACAAGGAAAACTTATGCAAGTAATTTAATTTCCGGTGAACGCGGTTTCAGTAAAAACATAACAAATAAAAAAAAAGCTGGTAATTATCACAATATTATTTGCTCGAAAGAAACCTACATTCTAGTAAACATACACATTAATATTAACGTTACAATATGTGACGGGTATTGAGCAAGATATTTGATGGCAATTCAGCCGGACATGTCGCGTCCCAGAGGCCTTGTACCACAGCGGCACCTCACATGAATGCGCCTTGACCGCAGGTTTCAAGAGAAACATAGGAAAAACGAAACAGAAGGAGGAGCGAATGACCCGGATTCTGAAAAATCGAATACATCAGCAATAAAATCAGCTACAATGAGCTGGGACGTAAATAAGAGAAGTAAGGTGAAATCACGTGTTTGGAAAGTTTTAAGCGTTTGTTTTTATGTTTTAAGCGCCTTTTGAGTTTTTGTGAGATGACCTACCACATCTGGGTAGCTCGATGAAGAATCTGCACAAAATACGTTTCAAATAACGAGTGCAAGAGAAAATAAAGTGAATGAAAATGCTAATACAAAAATGCAAATACAAATTGAGCATATTGAATAAAAATAATAAAGGGAATACGATTTACCTATAATCCAGCCAAAAGAGGGAAAACCTGTGTAATATAGAAGAAGAGAAAAATTATGGAAATATTTTTAAAATTTCTATTTCCTAGCTCTAAAAGGTTAGTGTGAGAAAACGCGAGGAAACATGGTGTATACGCTTGTGATTTGTAGAATAGAAATACGTAACGATGTTAGGACTGAGTGTTCTGTGTATACTTTTGGCGAACATATTCGTGATAGTCTTAAATCCTGATCTCGAACAGGGAGCTGAATGCAACTAAGTTCTGTGGTAGAATAACTGTGGTTAAATTGTAGAATAACTGCACGCAAGGAGGGTTTTAAAATGACCCTTTTATTAAACTACTATTTACAGTCACTTCCCAACTCGGAAGGGGTAACAGAAAATAATGACGGCACTTGGGTCTAAACTGAACAATCAAATAATTTAAAATAAAGTTAAGTAGAAAATTAAGAAGTCGTTGCTCTCAGAACTACAAACGCGAGGTTGGCCTCTGTACTAAACGATCAATGGTGCGTAGCAAGATTTGGCTAATACTAACGCACTTAGATTTCTTCAATAAGTATTAGAGTAACAGCGCTAAGGCTTAGAACTTAAGTACTAGCTAGTCAGGTGGACATCGTACAGAGCCGCAGTGATCTGAGATTAAAAGCTCACTCACACTGAGAAGTTCCATGCTAACCTTTTAAATACAAAACTTGGCTCCACTTCAAATTACCATAAAGCGGAAACGCGCCCTCATTCTAACGGGAAGTTGAAATAAGCGTTCAAAGGAAAGAGAAATTAACATAAAACTTTCTTAGTTTAAGCTAAAACCTGACAACGAAAACGAAAGTATGCGGGCTTAACAATCTTATAAAAGACGCGCAATACTATTATTTCGAAACAGTTTCGAAAAGTCCTGAGCAAGGAGGCTGCCTCGAATTTTTTTCTCGTTTCTCATGTTTTAACGTGAATGCGAGACAGTTTCCTTAGAAAAACTTCAGCGAAAGTATCCCTCCTTAACGAAGTAGCTTTCGCGTTCTTTTTTGTATTTGACTAAACAAACAAAACTTCTTTTCTTTTTTCCTAATAGCTGTTGAAACGATCTTCAAATAATGCTTTGATGTCCTATCTTTTTTTTTTTGCCTGAACTTCGAAACACTAGGAAATTACTTTTTGGTTTATGAAAGAGTTCTAGATTTGCTGCACGGTAGACGAACATCGGTTTTATTTCAATCTGCTTCTTCATTTCCGCCAAATACCAAGGTGAGATTACCTTTTGAAATTTTATGTGAATATGTGTATCTTTTATAATTTTATATATTTACATTTATAAATTATATATATATATATATTATATTTATATTTTTTATTTATTTTATATGGAAATATAAAAATATAAATTATATCAAATTCGCTGAAACAACCTTGTATTTGGCGTACATTTACTAAAAACACTCAATCGATTTCGAGGGCAGCTACAAGTTCCTCCTCATCAGGAGACCAAAATATCTAGAAAGAGAAAGAAACCTCAATAACGGCTTTCATAATAACGGCTAATCTCTCAATAACGGCTAACGTACGTAAATGTAAAAGTTTTCTCCCGTGATCATAGTAGATAAAGCTGTTAAAATGTTTTCAGATTCCCCTCATAGAAGACTTTCCACTGTTAGAAATAATATTAATGACCTTGTCGTGCTTCCATTTTATCCTTCTGTTAGTTATAAGGTTGCACGGATTCTCTACAAATTCAATTTTCCGGTCAGCTTCTCCCCTATCCATAAAATTCACGGTTCGACTCTAAAAGATTGCGTTTTTGACTTTAATTCTTGGGGAATTTATAGTATATCGTGTCAATGTGGCTTGAGATATATTGGCCATACAAAAAGAACGTTAAAGTTTCGTATCAAGGAACATGAATCTTATGTTCGAAAGGACGAAATTAACAACCAGTCTTGAATAGCGTATCATAGGTGGAAATTCAATCATAATTTTGACTTTGGATCTGCAAAAATTATCCAAAAAGCTTCTTCGCTTGGTGAATTGGATTTTCTTGAGGCTTTTCATATTCAGAAAGATTTAGCATGTTTAGTGAACGATTTTAAGTTTAATCCAGTCCATCTTAGCGCTTTTAAAATTCTATTAACATTATTCTTGATTATTATTTTTGCCCATAGAGGGCGTTGCCTCCTCGCGCGTGGTTCTACCCGAGGGTATAAAAAAGCCGTTATTGGGGTTTCTTTCCCTTTTTTTATGCAAAACAAGTTTTTACGGCTGATTACGAATGCCCATTACTTTGTGTCCAACGATATGTTACACAGAGATTTAAAGATTGAAACTGTCAAAGATTATCTTCTTCGAATTAATGACAAGTTCTTCAACAAGGCTCTCACTTGCCCACACCTCGAGATCTACAACATCCTTGACTATGAAATTCTCATAGAGGACAGATATATCAGACCTTATGCCGCACATATATGTGATTTAAACTTTCCCACGTAAAGCACTTGACACTTACTTTTGCTAACTATTTGCTGGTCTGTACGTAATGTATATATTCTACTTATTCAACTTTATTTTCACTATTTTTGTATTTGTATTTTTATCATTGCATATTTGAATTTTTATCATTGCATATTTGTATTTCTTTATGTTTGTATTTTATATTTGTGTCTGTATTTAATTTCATATTATGCGTTTTATATTTCTTGCGCTCTAGGCCATTTGTCTGGTTTTGCGTTTTCTCTCTCCTTGTCGCTGCGCCGATTGTGATCATTTTTGGTTTTTCTAAACCTGGTGGTGCATGGTCACTCCCCCTCCTTTTTCGTGTATGTATTTCACCTACCTGGACCTACCCATATCATGTGCCTTTTGGGAAAATTATCAGGAGCCGGACACATCGTGCAATTGCTACGATATTCCGGCAATACTTGACTGGACTGGACTTCTTTCCCTTTTTTAGATATTTGGTTCTCCTGATGAGGAGGGATCTGTAGCTGCCATCGAAATCGATTGAGTGTTTTTAGTAAATGTACGCCAAATACAAGGTTGTTTCAGCGAATTTGATTGTCACACTGGCGTGTTTCTCTTCTATTATAAATTACTATATGTCCTTGTTTCGTTTTACTTGATATGCGTTAATTGCGTGTTTATAGGTTGTGTTTTAATGTTGTGATTGTGCTTGAATTTGGTTTTGTGGTGGGATTCCTTTTTTTGTGAACTTAGAGACGACTCAAACAGGATCATAAGGTCTATTTTTAGACCAGGTGGATCGAGTCGTATTCTTGTCATTTGTACCTCCTCCTCCTAGCTCACCATAACTTTGCTCAAGCCTAGACAATTTTGTGGAAATTCTCACAACAAAAGTAAACTGTAAAGCTTCTGTGGCTGAAAAACCTAGGCAAAGATGTTGAAAAAGAAGTGTTAAAACAAATTTTCAGTAATTAAATATCATTAAAAGGTTGTTAGTATTTTTCAGTAATGTGAATTTTCTGTAAAATGTCTTTGTTACTTTTAATGGTATCCAAAAAATACTCTGCGATTTAGCTCACTGTCAGTTTTCGAGTGTCTTAGTTTTTAAGGTTGATTCAGCCATTTTACCCCTTTCTTTAAACCATGATATTCATTATTGAGAATACTGCTTCGACTGGTGTCGATGTACACTGCACCAAAAAAAAGGGGGGGGGGAAGTTCTATATTTCCCGTTCTACTGGGCCACTTCACAAAATTCAAACTGCGTTTTTCATGTCTCGAAAGCGCGACTTAGGATATGTATTAGATTCATATGCAGCATTGTTCAAATATAGGTATTTTGACACAAATTTGGACTTTTTCTGAAATGACATGCCCATTTTTTTCCATATTTCTATTCTACGACTCAAACGATGCAAACCGCACAGTTTTGTAAACATCGCACGAGCCGTTTTTAAAACATTGGCTCTCAAATTTTTAGCTCCTCAATGTTATTTCAGTTTGGTATGTATTTATTAATCTCTCTTTTTTTATGAAACTTATTCTATTCCTTCATGAAAAGTTCGAAATCTAGGTTCATTCCAAATAAAATACTCCCATTTGTATATGCTTTATTTTTAAAATTTGTATTTTTGAATAAGATTTATAATTTTTTGAAGAAACATTTTGAATGACAACCTATGACATATTTACGATCATCTTAAAGTAGATTCATTTCTAAGCACACCTGCAAAAAATTAGAGCTTTTTATCCAAAATTTCCGAAGATATACGTGAATTTATGTATTGGCCGTTTTGAAATTTGGCATATTTATTGAAAGCGGTAATAACGAAAATGTGGTTTACGCACTGTGTTAAAATTATTTGAAAGTAGAACGATGTGACTTTTTTACTCTCATTCACAATGTAAAAAGGCAGGAACGATGTGGCTTTTTTCCCTCCCTTGCACAATGGAAAAGGAAAATAGGTTGCCAGATAATAAGAAATTCTCCAAGAGCATCATTCTTGACTCAAATTGAAAAAAATTCGGCAAGTTTTGAATTTCTCCGTAAATTTCGCAACAAATTTTGCAAAATTTAATATTTAGGTATAATTTGAGTCGTAGAATTGAAATATGGAAAAAACATTGGTATGTCACTTCAGAAAAAGACTGTTTTTTTTTCCAAAATACCTATATTAGAACAAAGCTATATACACTCATGTCCATAAATTAATGATAATTTGGAGTCAGGCGGAAATCGAACTCTAAAATAAATATATCACCTGTAAAGTCACTACACACATCTTCAAGAATCATATGCAAATTTCAGGAATTAACCAGATGACACCGATGGTGCGTCACAATGACGAGCGTATAAGAGAGTGATATATAAGGAATACAGGTAAAGAAGTAAAATTGTTCGCAGGCGCTTTATAAGCATTTCAGTGCCGAATAGTTAACACACAAAGGACGCATTTGGATAATTTTTTACGTGGTAGAATTATCGGCCGTCTGGAATGGGGGCGTACCCAACTGGAAGTATTAGACGAACCTGGAATTGCCCAGTGTCATCTCCAGGCTTCGGCAACGATGCCATGATGATGGTAATGTGAGTAGACGTTACAGCACAGGTCGCCCCAGAGTTACAACGCCGAAAGAGGACCGGTATTTGGCAGTTACTGCCAAAAGAAACAGGCGGAGCACAGCCTCAGACCTGTCTCGTCAGCTCTCTTCGGCCACTGGTACGACAATTTCAAAGCAGACCGTGTACACACGCTTAGGGCAGATTGGTCTATATGCTCGTAGACCTGTCAGATGCTTTATACTTACTGCACCTCATTGTCGCCTGCGGTTAGCCTGGAGAAAAGAGCATGCATTGCGGACACCGCAACAGTGGGCTGGTGTGATGTTTTCCGACGAGTACAGGTTCAGCTTGCAGTCTGATTCTCGCCGGACTTTCATATGGAGAGCTCCAGGTACCCATTACCACCAAGAAAACATCATCGAATTACACCGTTACGATGGTGCAGGAGTGCTCGTTTGGGGTGGAATTATTCTAGGTTCCAGAACTGACCTGCGTGTTCAAATTGAAACCATGACAAGCCAAATCTATCGGGACGTCATTCTGGAACAGCATGTACGTTTATTTCGGGGCGCCATGGGCGCACAATTTGATTTTATGGATGACAACGCCCGTCCTCACCGTGCAAACATCGTAAGCGAATGCCTTCAATCGGAGGATATCAGCCGTATGGACTGGCCAGCATTCTCACCGGACTTGAATCCAGTAGAGCACGTATGGGACATACTTGGTCGACGAGTTACAGCCCGTGAACCTCCTCCTACATGTCTACGGGAACTTCGGAGAGCATTAAATGGTGTAATATCCTCGAAGATCAGATCGATATTTTGATGCTCAGCATGCCTAGGCGTCGTACGGATTGTATTGCATCGTGTGGGAGACATACAATGGATTAGCTATCATACCAGCCATGTTATACTGGTTTTTTGTAAATAGTATTTTTTTGTAATTTCCTCCAGGGAGAAAAAATCGCTAATTTTTTTAATAATATCAAACATGTAGCATCTTTTTTGTTCTTTACCTTTTGTTTAATAAATAAGCTTTACAAATAAGTCAAATTTGTTTTGCTTCTAACTCTTCCTTTGCCTGATTTTGCATTGTCCTTAATTTATGGGCATGAGTGTATAAATCTAATGTATATCCTAAGTCGCGGTTTCGAGACATAGAAAACGTAATTTGAATTTCATGAATCGGCTCAGTAGAACAGGAGATACAGAACTGTCCTATTTTTTTTGGCCCTGTGTACCTGGCATGCTGAAAATATATGCTGTTATATGGAAGACATCGGATAATGAAATGTTCTTTCTTTGAGATAAAAGTTTTATCCAATTCTGTTCACAAATTTTATTTTTCTAAATTTCATAACAAGTTGGCCAAAAAGCTTTTGAAAAGACTTCTTTATGAAAAAAAAGTTGATCCATGTTTGCATTATTTGTGCAGTTTCATTAATTCGTTTTATGTTAGCTTCAGTTTCAGGCTATGTTAATTCGCCGTTTATCCAAATAAATGGTTCTGCTCCACCAAAGTTGTTTTCTCACAGCTCAGTGTAAGAAAAATATTTATCATAAAGTTCTAGAAACTCTTGTAGGATGGTATTGATATTAAATGATAACTCTCTAGTACTCTAAAACTTTTCTTTTCTTTTCCTTTTCTTCTTGAGGCTCAAATTTTTATTCCGCCTTTTCTCGAGGAGTGTGTTCTTAATTTTCCAATTTCATTGACAATATCCGGTGCTCTTGCGCAAATCACAAATATATTTGGCCACAGACATTATCGAAAAATCGTTTTATCATTACTGGACTATGTTCTTCTGAAATAAAATAAGATTTCATTCCTTCATAGATTTGAAGTATTCTTTCAATACCCGCAAGTAGTGAAAGAAAACGTCTGTAGCCAAGATGAAGAATATTTTTTTACACTCTATAAGTTTACAGAATATTTTTAGTTCTGTGATTCGTACCACATAAATGTGGATATACACTCACGTTTGTGAAAATTGCAACACCAAGAAAGAATCGTCATAATTGAATGCAATTTAATACACAGTTGAGTGGTAGTGGTACAAATAAATGATTAAATGTTCAAAGAAAACAAACAAGATCAGAATCAGTATTTTGTGTGGCCACCACGCGCCGCAATAAGTGCTGCTACACGACGTGGCATGGAGTCAAACAAAGTTTGAATGTCTGACTGAGGAAGAGCATTCCATATCGTTTGTACGCGTACCCAAAGTTCGTCTGCAGACGCAACAGGACGAGGATCACGAGCAAGACGCCGACCAATGACATCCCACACATGTTCAATTGGCGACATATCCGGGGAACACGCAGGCCAAGGAAGAAGCTGTACCTGCTGCGCTGCAAAGAAGGATTTAACAATCCGAGCAGTATGAGGGCGGGCATTGTCCTGTTGAAATACAGCGCCTGGCAAGCTTTGAAGGAAGGGAACAGCTTCGGGCTGTAGAACTTCACGGATATACCGGTTGCTGTTCAGATTGCCCACAATTCGTAGCAATTGAGATCGTCTATGATATGCTATGGCGCCCCAGACCATAACTCCGGGTGTTCGTCCACTGTGGCGTTCGATAATGCACTCCGGAAGGTGGCGTTCACCGGCATAGCGTCTGACACGAATGCGGCCATCATGGTACCACAAATTAAAGCGGGATTCGTCAGAAAACACGACATGCTGCCAATCAGCACGCCAGTCTCTATGCTGATTGGCCCATTGTAGCCGCAGGCGGCGATGGTCGTGCGTTAGGGGGATCCTGTATAAAGGAGTCCGTGCGCGCAGTCCACACTGCAGCAGACGTCTACGAATTGATGAAGCACACAATGAAACACCTGTAGCTATTGACCACAGTGCTGCCAATTGTCTAGAGGAAGCTGTACGGTCCGTCCGCGCCATGCGGACCAGGTGTCTATCATCGCGAGCTGACGTCACATTTCGGGGTCCACTCCCGGATTTCCGAGTTGTCCGACACTCGTCCGTCCACTGCTTCCAAACGCGCATCACTGTGCTGCTGTTACGCTGCACACGAGAGGCTACTGCATGATACGACAATCCAGCTTCACGAAGGCCGATGATTCTCCCTCGTTCAAACTCTGTAAGTTGTTCAAATCTCGCTCTCTTTCGTCGACGAGGCATAAGTACAGATTGAGTTAACGTTTACCACTAGCAGATAACCACCGATAACCATACACGCCTCGCTACAGCCGTCTATTTATTCGGATCCATCAGCCGTTCAGAGGGCGCTGCTCAGCATACGCATGCGCTACGGATTTGCAATTCTAATCATTTGCATATCATGCGCTACTTTGCATTTCCTGAAAATTTCAGCTCACTCGCGTAAGTCCTTCATGGTGTTGCAATTTTCACAAACGTGAGTGTATATATAAATTTTGACCGCTAGATCTTTTATTTCAGTAGTTAGAACATCAGCTGCAGTTTGAAGTCTGATGTAAACGATATGAGCACCGCAACCAGTGCCAACAATATTTCCTTTTAGTTTTTCTTCATTCTATTTGGAAATACTGTTTACAAATTAAACAAAATTAACTCACCTAAAATTAAGAGAGAAGAAAGGCACGTCAAAATAAAACATAAAATTAATATTGCAGTTATCTGTATAACGTATTTCTCCCGTCTTCGTAGCATGCCTTCGTGGTGTAATGGTCAGCACACTCGGCGCGTATTCCAGAGGTCGGAGGTTCGAGTCCCGGAGAGCGCATTACTCATTTTTTATGTCTCCAGCTTAAAAAAAAATAACCTAATGACGCTATGTCTTCACGAATTCTAATAATTTGTTTTGCTACATTATGAGATTATATAACTGATAAATGGTATCGTTTCTAACTATTTCAGAAGTTTAACCGCGAACTGTTTGAAAGTCTAGAAGTTAACTTTTACACCACAAGCTGATTATGAAATCTGGCACAGATGCGCCAGTTTTAATTTTTTTTCTCTTAGAAGAATCTATAAGGTCTGGATACAAAATATGTAGAAGGACAACAATGAGTGCAACAGATGCGATACGTTAATTGCCGTTTTACTCCAGGCTGCGATATTTTCACTTTTTGTTCATTTCAGTGCTTCTAAAATTTTACCGAATAACGGGAGCAAAATGACAAACTGGGTGGGACGCAGGAACATCATCAGCAAACCGGAACAGTCTCGGTTAAAGCGAGACATGTAAGTTTATATATATGTTACCGCTAAAGTTCGAAAGCCTTTAATGTGCACATTACCTAGCTTGTAGAGGCATTATGTTATTTCGAAGCAAGAGAGATGAAAAATGAGCAACGCCTTCGCCGGAAATCGAACCACGGATACGCGTCGAGCGTGCTGACCACTACACCGCGAAGGCATGCGAAGAAGGCGGGAGAAATACCTTATATACTCCCCCTTTTAAAGGGCGACTGGGGTTCAGAGGACCCAATCACCAATTCCTGGTGGTGGAGAATCATCATCTACCACCTTTTTAGTTCGGGTGCCAGTGTAGAGACATTAGGTTGTCAGGACTGAGTGTTCTGTGCATACTTTTGGCTAACATGGTCGTGATAGTGTTTAAGTCCTGATCTCGAACAGGGAGCTGAATGCAGCTATGTTCTGTGGTAGAATAACTGTGGTTAAATGGTAGAATAACTACACGTAAGAGGGTGTTTAAAATGACCCTTTTAATTAAACCACTAGTTACAGCCACTTCCCAACTCGGAAGGGACAAAAGAAAGTAATGAGCGCACTTCGGTCTAAACTGAACAATCAAATAATTTAAAATAAAATGAGTAGAAATTAAGTAGTCGTTGCTCTCAGAGCTATAAACGCGAGGTTGGGCTCTATGCTAAACGATCAATCGTGCGTAGCAAGATTTGGTTAATACTAACGCACTTAGATGACTTCAATAAGTATTAGAGTAACAGCGCTAAGGCTTAGAATTTAAATACTAGCTAGTGAGGCGAACGTCGAACAGAGCCGCGGTGATCTGAGACTAAAAGCTTTCTCACCGAGAAGTTCGTCGCTAACCATTTAAATACAAAACTTGGCTCCACCTCAAATTAGCATAAAGCTGAAACGCGCGCTCATGCTAACGGGAAGTTGAAATAAGAGTTCAAAGGAAAGAGAAATTAACACAAAACTTTTTTAGTTTAAACTAAAACCTTACAAGCTTATTTCGTAGCAGGAACGATGAAAAATGAGCAACGCCTTCGCCGGGATTGGAACCAAGGACCTCTCGGTTACGCGTCGAGGGTGCTGGCCACTACACCACGAAGGCGTGTGAAGAAGGCGGGAGAAATACCTTATAAGCTAACGTAACTAATTTGCTCCGTTAATGTGAGAAATCAAGAGTTTTCCGCATTTTACCCTGGTAAATCACTACTGTTTAATTTAAAGTGTCACCAACCTTTTAAACTGCACTAGTAAGCAAGCATAATTTTATCCTATGTTTTACAAATTCATTTTCTTAATTATAGTAATATTTTAAGCCGTTTGACTTCTAAGGTTTTAGTTTAAACTAACAAAGTTTTATGTTAATTGTTTCTTTCCTGTAAGTTCTTATTTCAACTTCCCGTTAGAATGAGGACAAGTTTCAGCTGTATGCTAATTTGAAGTGGAGCCAAGTTTGTATTTAAAGGTTAACGACGAACTTCTCAGTGCGAGAGAGCTTTCAGTCTCAGATCACTGCGGCTCTGTTCGACGTCCACCGGACTAGCTAGTATTTAAATTCTAAGCCTTAACGCTGTTACGCTATTACTTATTGAAATAATCTAAGTGCGTTAGTATTAGCTAAATCTTGCTACGCACCATTGATCGTTTAGCATAGAGGCCAACCTCGCGTTCATAGCTCTGTGGGCAACGACTGCTTAATTTCTATTTAAGTTTATTTTAAATTATTTGGTTGTTCAAGTTAGACCCAAGTGCGGTCATTATTTTCTGTTATCCTTCCCGAGTTGGGAAGTGGTTGTAAATAATAGTGGTTTAATAAAAGAGGATTTTAAATCCTTCTTACGTGCAGTTATTCTACCACTTAATCATAGTATTCTACCGCAGAACATAGCTGCATTCAGCTCCCCTGTTCAATATCAGGACTTTAACTACTTCACGAATATGTTTGCCAAAAGTATGTACAGAACACATACTCTTCGTATTATAGTTGTTTTAATTGATTGATGATTAATTCTGTGAACTAATTTGTTGATTGCTTAATTGTTTTAATTTGATTCCTTAGTTATAAAAAAATAAATAAATAACGTTATGTTAATTTTAGCTCACAGAAACGTTGTTGTTCCAGAAAAGATCTTATTTTCATTTTAATGAGTGCCTAGTAGGTAATATTATATAGTAATTTGCACATTACTTGGGGATTTTGAGAAAATGAATTTTCTGCACTTTACCGATGACGCTAGTTTATCTAGGCGTTACCTAAATAATCTGTAGAATAACTGATTTTTGCACTTTAGCGGTAACATACATGTCATTATGCTTTCATTACCCTGTGAATGGCAAGACATAATGTCTTTCTCATTTACACTTGCCATATTGTTGCCAAAGAACTGCTAAAATGAATATGAGAAACGCATTGTTAAAGTTACAAAACACGCAATGTAAGTCCTAACAAGCATCTCAAAGCTGCGGGGTAAAAAACTGCCAATTAGAAAGAGATCTTTGAATATGTACACAACTTTGCATTTGAGAAAGAAATCGCTTTTCTAAATGAACGTCATCCATCATGTTTGAAGTACCGCTCCTAAGAAGTTAAGCGCAAGACACATTCTGTTCTCCAACTATCCGCACAAATTGTACAGCTTTCGACAAAATTTCTTTCTCTATCAGTCTTGATGTGGGGAAACTTTAAACCTATTTCCACACCCACATGGGAGGTTAAAAAAGAAGACAGTTCTCGACAACTACACGAAGTTTTCAAACCGTAATATTTCAAGTTCGAAGCTTTCGTTGCAAAAGAAAAAAAAGCAGAATGGAATATCAAAAAACAAGAGCAAAAAAAAAGTGCTCTGTGGAATCTGGTAAAAGCAAGGGGGGGGGGGAGAAAAGGCTGAGTGTGAAACCCGCCTTTGGCGATACGCCAAAAGAAGCATTTGGTAACACTTTTTTGTTCCCGCCTTTGAAGCTCTCTTGTTCTTTCTCTGTGCAAATTTTTTTTGTCGTTCTTGCACCTATAAGATCATCTTCTAGTCCACGGGCGAGCGCTGAGGAAACAAAACAATTTCAGTCTAAAAAGAGAAAGACCGACAATAATTTTGGGTTATTCAGAGTGGTTGGCACCAATGGCTTCAGCGTTTTGAGACCTCTAGCTATGTTTTCAGAACATGTCATAATAAATGAAGGGAAAAAACTTTAAAAACAACAACCACAATAAAAAATAAAATCCTTTAAAATGTTAGCAATAAAAGGCAATATGTTTCCCTCTGCATAATCACAGTTATTTAATGCAACACGGAACAATAAAAGGAAATGATATGCCATCTAATCTGATAGGGATATTTATAAGGTTTAAGTTTATAAACTTTACTCAGAGTCAAGATTTCACTTGAACTCTCTTATTAGACATGAGGAAAGCCACTGTCTTAAGGAATCGGATCAGAATCTTTCACTTATTGAAACGAAATGGTTCTTTTTTATGACTCACTGCTCATTAGCAAGATCCTTGACAATAAAGATCAAGATCTTGAATCAAGATCGGCAGGCGAAGATGGAGAGAAGAGCTGATACAATCCAACGAACAATGGGATCGGGAACGCTTAGCCAGATTCGAGCGGAGAACGAAAAAAAATTAAACCGGGAGTGAAATCGGAAGAACTGATACAATCAAGCTCTAACTTCCTACACCGATTTCTTTTAACTGCAGTTTTGAGGTTCCCTAATGACTTCCTTTCTACACAAAACTAACTATAAAATTTTATAATAAAAATTTTTCAGAAAGCTGAGAAATGATAAAATTTAAACTCATTTTTAACATGGGAGGGTAAATATTCTTTTTCTCCCCTAAAATGAGAAAAGAACTCTCCTGGAACGCTTCCAACGAGAACTCAGCTCTTGCTTCGCGAATCAGACTGCAGGTCTGTGTTCCTAACGAGCTTCCAATAAGAGCACTCCGTGAACAGCTAAAGAACTACAACTCCGTTTTTTGGAAACGGAGTAAATTCTCTCGGTAAAATGAATAGGTTCTTTGAATCAGTTTCATAGGGGTTCATTCAACTCACCCTTTCCTTTCGGACACGTGCCTGTTTCTGCAGAAGACTGAAACTGGAATAATTTGTGAAGAATCTTGAAATATAGACTGGAATTTTCAATCTATATTCTTGCAAAGATCTGAATGTCATGAAGACTTGAGAAAAACACCAGATACCTGTTTGGACTTGTAAATAGTAAGGCTAGTTTCTGTTTTCGTTGACTCTGCTAGTTGTTATTACAGGTGGCCATAATCACTGCGTTATGGAATCAGATCAAAACGTTTCGCTCGCTGTACGGAATCGGTTCTTTTTCATAACTCACCGCTCGATGAATAATATCGGGAGCTGGCAGTAAATCAAGAAGGGTGAGCGAGGATAGAGCGAAAAGCATAAAGAATCCAATTAGCAGTGGAATAGAAAGAATAGATTCAATCGAACACCTAACTCCCTGGATTGATTTCGTTCAAACATTGTTTTGAGACTCTTTCAAGCCTCCTTTCTACACTGGAAACTTTATGAATATGATAAAAACTAAATTCGTGAGGGCATGAATATTCTCTGCTCCTCTAAAACGGGAATCGAACTTTCCAACAAGAGCTTTCAATGTGTGCATTCTAAAAAAGCTACCGCACTTTTACGATGAATCTGTGGTCACTTAAAGTGAATCTGTTCGAGAACGCATCTCTAGTGGAAAATGATTATATAGAAAACTAAATTTCAAATTTTTCATTGTTTTCAATAAATAAAACTTAGTGCATAATTCTCTGTTTCAATTTGAACTTCCTTTGTGAAGGAAAAGGAGCAAGAAAGATTTGTTTCATTGCTACTGCTTATTAGCACTACTTTACTAGTATGTATTCTTGTGCACGAATGCTTTGGAATAAAATTTGGTGACTTATTTAAGTATTTCAAAACTAAAATCACTGACAGGACCTGATCTTTATTGTAGACATTCTTGTCTTAAAAGGATTCTTTTCTGGTTCTTATTTATAAGCTAAAAGTGACTTAATATAAACCCAGGGGCCCAATGGAAGCTTCTTTCGTAAGAACTAGAAACGACATCATTTGAAACCTTCACACCTCTTTGTTTGTTAACAGAAATGGAGAAGAAATTGTGAATCTCAAATAGAACTTCAGGATTTTCGTTATTTTAAGCAAATGTATTAGCTAAGGCTTTGGCCTTCTAAGAGAAAAACTGCCGAATTACTGGTACCTGAATATTATTTTATAAGCACTTAAAGGCATTCTTTCCATGTGTTCCTGTAGATTAATAATATAGTCGGGCTTTTGCAAAACCAATTCTTGCAGTGTTTAGATTTCAGAAAAGAGTCCAAAAATTAGTTTCCCGCTCAAGAACAGAAAAGTTTCAAGATTTTGTTTCCTGGCAAAAAAGAATGCTTTTAAATTTAACTATTAATAATGCTTAAAAACCAATCCAACCTATTAATCTGTACTAATAAATAATGAAAAATATACATGAATGTTTTCATTAATGAGGGAAACGCGGTATTAATGAGGGAAACGCAAGGATTTTAGCAAGCATGGTCCTCCCTCCCTTTTGAATTTCAACTATGTTTGTGATTTATTTCGCATTTTGTTCAAATATGACGAATTTTTGATGAACTAACTCAGCATTTTAATGCGAGTAGTAAGAAACTCCTCTAAATTAAACATTTTCATCTTCAATGCGTCACGTCGTTGCCATTCGGCAAAATGTAACTTATTTATGTTTCATGCTAATCACCAAACTCCGCTCTTTGAAAGCAATGTGTCGCCAGTGACTGAAATAAAATATTCTTCACCTTCCACGCGCCAGCGTGTTGCCATTCTGTAAAGTGCAATACATTTTACTTTCGAATTCAATGTATTCTGTTACTGCTTAACAAACCAAGCGATTTAAAAACCATAAATTTGCAGCAGTTCTTAAGAATATGTTTCTACTTTTTAATCCGGTGTAAATAAAATACGTTTAAATCAAGAAATGTCTGATTAGGAACATTCAATATTTTTATGAAACTGTAGGAATATTAGCTGGACTCGCTATAATCCTTACATATTTTTCTTTTTTATGATAACTATTTTAGACGGCTGACCATGCAAGCGGGTAGTTGCATCATTTGGCACATCAAAATAAGGCAGTCCAGTTGCAAAAAAGCTTAGATATTTGGATGATATGTGGCAACGGTGAATCCTATGAGTTTCAATACTTCCTTTCCTTAACTTGTCGTATTACAGATGCTATGTCATGAAAACTTTTAACTGGCTAACGTGACACAGAGTACTTAACATCGGATCTCTTCGGTAAACTTTCCTAAAGTATTCTCTTAAGGATCTGTGCAGACGGGATACCATGATTCCTCTCTTATTTTCTACTTCCCTAGAGTTTTAGCCCCAGGTTGTGAAAATTTTTAAAATCCTCATGTTAATTTTCTCTTCCCTCATTGCGTTCAGAGAACGAACTACCCTAAATTTTAAAATTCATTCCTCTGTGTAATGGTTGCTTTTGTCTTACTAGCAAAGATAAATCCTAGTAAACTACTTGCGAAGATCACTACGAAACGTTTTCTTCTAACTGTTAAACTTTATGCCACCTTATACGAGAAGATACCCGTCACAGCAAAGCATTTCTCTCCTCTAACTATTCATGGAGGATTTCAGGCCTAAGGAGCAGCGGAGATAACAATAAGAGAGAGTCTAATTCAAGTTAAAGTAAAGTAGAAATGAAGCTATCGTATTTCATTTTCTAACGTTAATATTACTGGTATTGTAATTGGAATGGAGGTTTCTTCTAAAGAAGTAACATTCATGATAGTCACGTGCAGGTTGTATATGACTACGTTTCATTTGTTGTGTTCTTATTGTAATTGTATCGTTCGAAAATTATTCCCATAATTTTCCATTCTCGATTTTCGGATGATGGCGCTAGTATAACGAAAGGGGGGAAAGTACGGGAGGAAATACCGTATATCGAGCAATTAGATGATCTACACCATTGTCTTTCGGAAGCGGCTTTAGAATGTTTCTTTTAATTCAATTAAGAAAAGTCTGTTAAATTTCCAGATAAGATATTACTTATATTTACGAAACTGGGTACACTCGTTATTCCGTTCATGGAGTCTATTAGAACTTTAGAAGCTAAAAACATGGAAAATCTACGCGTTCATGCCGCGATTCATTCGAACCATGGCTCTTTTATTTGTTATCCGAACTTGCACTTTCATTAAAAGTTCATGTACGAAATAATATGATGTTCTCATTGTCTGCATCAATTAAAATACTCATGACGCACAGTCGTCGACCTAGTCTTGGTATTTAGCGGGTTGTCGTCTACCATATTATTCGAAATGCTCATATAGAGATTATGTCATTTTCTAGAGCAAGAAACATAAGAAATCTATTATTTTTCCCGAACATAATTAAACTGCTATATGGAGACTTACATGCAGATTATTTCTTCATTATTTCTTTGTAAAAGACTTTAAGATAAGGCAGAGAATGTCATCTTTATTATATGCGGCTTAAGTGTGTGTTTGTCGCCGAAAATTTATTGGTTGCTTCCGTCAATGGGTGAGCCATTGACAATGGGGTGCCAATGGGGTGAAGTTGCTACGGCATTCAAATAGTAAAATGAATTTTATCACAATAGGTATCATTGTTTTAATTAAATTATCATGGTATTTAAATATTTTTAATTCACACAATTGTTGCTTATTATGCATTTACATATGAATTACCTAGAAATTTTCAAACGTTGAGAAATTAAAGGAGACGAAACCAACTAACGAGTTATGCGTAGTACATCTCATCAGGTATGTTTACTCAAACTCTTATGCTAAGTATCCTTTCTCGTAAAGAGTTTAAAATTTTGCCCGATTTTATTCCGGTATTTTAAACTGAAATTTCAGCCGAACGCAAATTGAGCGTGTCAATCATTTGTTTTTGAAACAGTTTACAACTGAACGCAAATTCAGCGTGTCAGGGGGAAGGTGAACATTTGCCTGCATTGGCAATCATCTGTTTTACATAAAAACTACGTCTTAACGTAATTTCTTTTAAGAATGCCTCCTAGAAAATATAGCACTGAAGAGGAGAGAAAAGGAGCTAAAACTACAAAAAACGGCTTTCTCGACAAAAAGAAACCACTGAGAAGAGAAAGAAATGCACCGACAGTGGTTTCCTTCATTGCACTCTGAGCAATTAAGCAAGTAGAAGGGGAAAACCCCGTGGGGCAGTCGCCTGCCCTGGGTAATTCAGTTTGAATGAGCAGACACCTTTGCACAAATCATTTTAATTACACTTTATCATATCTAGAACGGCGGTCATTTCGTATGACCGCCGGGTTTTCTATTATATTTATATGTGGGAGTCTGTTATACATTTGAGATAATGGGATGTAAACACGAAAAGATAATCTTAAAATCCTCTTCTTCTTAGTAATCCCTCTGATCTGAATCAGATCAGATTCATAAGTTTCATTCGCCTTCATGACTTCCGACACGAAATCGGATAGCTTTAGAAGATCTTCGCGCACCAAGGCAGCACAAATAAGTAGACGTTGCGCAGTGGCTTTATGGATTTTACATTTGGCGCAATTTGAGAATGTTTTATTATCACAGGAAAATCTGAAGGGCATTAAATGTCCTGAAGTCAACCGAGCGAAAGCCTTTTGGTCCTTTATGTCACCTTTGAAACCAACAGCAGCATCAGGATCCATCCTACGATATTATGAATGCGTAGGTAATTGTCTCCAAGATATCCTAATTGAAGTCTATCTTCTCGAGTATAGTTCAAGGAAGATCAATGGTTTAAAATAAACCTTAGGCATAGAAGTACTCTGCGTTTCCAGTCTGTCAGCTATATCATTCTATTTTAGATTCACATGGGGTGATACCCATTGTAAATAGAGAAGAGAAGAATGGGACAAGGTCTTGAGTTTTTCAATAACTTTAATTCCTTTCAGGTCACTAATACTTCTCCAGTAATCTAGGTATTGGATTAAAGTCTAAAAATCATAAGTAAACTTAGTTTTCATGACACAAAATAACGGACAGAACCCAATATTAATCTCGTTATATCAGATGTATGCTATGGTACTGAAATGAAAAGATTTCATCATTTCCATACATCTACTAGACGCCGGTTAATATGATTGCGGAATGCTGTTATTCGGATATTGCCGAAGTCCCACCCGTTTGTTCATGAAACCATCGAAAACATATTTATATTAATTATTCATAGTGAAAATAATTAAAAGTAAATTAATAAGCCCAAGACTTGCGCTAAAGCTGCAAAGGTTTCCTTTACTGTGTTCAAAACAAGGAGAACTGAAAATTCTTTAATTTTTTTAAATTCTGAAAAAAACCTTTTCAATGAAGTTTTTAAATTAAATTTCCGTTGCTTGGAGATGTAATATGGAGAGTTTTCTTTTAATAATTTATATTAATATGGTCAACATTTCGGCTGATAAGAACAAATATTTTAAACTAAAGCCAAGTCGCCAAACAGAAGTCAAATTTGCCAAATAAGGTCAAATTAGATCATTAAAAATTTCCGTGTCATAAAGAAATGCCGCTAATAGAGGGGTTTAATCGCGAAACAGCTTGGGTTCAAGTTCAGGCAACTGTTCAAAATTAGGCAAAACAGGAACCGTAGCCTGACATAGATTTTGAATAACTCTATTGTTTTCGAGAGCAATGAGTAAAGGAGAAGCTGGGGGGTGTCTGGGGAATTTGTCCTTCAAAATCAAAATTCCTTGAAAACATTTGCGACGAACTAAGGATGCTTTTTAATTAATTTAAAACTTTACATTAACTTGTTCTCTTTCAACGAGAGATGCCTTTCAAATATTAAGTTTAGATGTACAACATCGGCCAAATAATTTCCAAAATCTTTAAGGACAGTTCATAAATGAACTTTCGCATTAAAATCGTTATGAAAATTTCATTAACTTTTCAATTTTCCTAATTAAAATGCGGTAAAAATACCTAGTTCTCTATTTCTAAGTATATTTATGTTAAATTAGTTAATTTCCATTGTTACGTTGAGTGTTATTTTTTCTCATCGCTTTATGTTATCAAAATAGTCGTGGACAAACGCGATCACATTAAATCACGCCAATCGTATATTAAGACCCATAGACACAAAGCGGAAAACCAGGCCACGTATAACACACAGAACATCCTCGTACAGAAGCACGAAAATAAAACCTTAAATTTATTTTATTTAATTCTCTAAGATCAAGTTCTTACCGAATTCTTGCGCTGTCAATTTTTGTACAAATCGAGATTTCGAAAGAAAAGATAAAAAATGAATTTTTTTATTTAATTTTTGTTCTCGAAAAAGAATGCATGAGAGGCATTATTTGAAAAAGCTCTTCCCGTGCATTTTTGGAACTACACATTTTTTCTTTTCATTCGAAACGAAGTTTATCCCTTCAACCGAAGAACTATTGTGACACATTCTCGGAAATTTATGTTCTGCATTTGTATCGTGGGAATGTCTAATTCTTGGAAGGATCACATTTTGGAAGCAAGCCAATTCACTCGCCTCCGAGCTTTGTTCTTTTTTTAAAATACTTACTTCTGCGTACTTACTATGAAAGCTATTACTATCGAAAAAGCAAAGGACAGACATTTGATTGGTTATCATGCAAAGAATGTTTTTCAGTAACCTATTTTGTTTACACTAACGGAATAAAAGAATCATTTATTACTTTTAAAATAAAATAAAAAAACTGAGTAATCGATGCAGCTTCTCATCAGTAACACGCAATGCAAAAATACAAATCGTTACTGATTTCAGCAATACAAAAAAGCCTTACAAAGTTTTTTGCATTCAGTAAATAACAAACGAGTTTACCCAAATAAGATGAAAAAAAAATCTGATATATACATCACATAACTTCCTTGCCCGGAATATTAAATTATACTCATTTTTGCTTGACAATCCGTCGCTAGGTTCACTTAACAGGTTCCATCTCCTTCATTTTATAACTGAGAATGTACAAAAAATTATATCATCAGAAGAATTATCTAATCGTTGCCACACGTTCTATTCAAATACTATAATAAATTTAAAAAGATGTATAAAAGAAATTAAGCAAACAAACAAACAACAAAAGAAGCAGGTTTTCACAGACGGTTTAGTATTTCGCATTCAATTAGTTCAGTTCTCACTTCGCGACAAGGGAAAAATACGTGGAATATCAAAATATCTATATTTAAAGTTACGAAGTAAATCTTAAACACTTATTTCCTCGAATAAATTCCAGAATGGATTAAGCATGATTTAATTCGCAATAATAAAAGAAGGCGTTATCTTTGTTTTTGGCAGCTTAGTTTCTCTAGATTAGCAACAAATCCACTATTATGCGAAGTTTCAAATGTAAACAATTATGGCTACCATGGGAAAAATGATTAAGCTTAGCCGCACTTAAACAACTTTTAAATTGTTAATAATTCTAAAAATCTTGCATGCAGATTTACTAAAGCCATAAAAAACATAACCGGAAGGAAAGGATAACATAATTCAATCCTTCTTAAAGCAAAAAATGCAAAATTTACCAATATATAAGAATAAAAATTCTGAGGTCATTATGCCGAGTAACAGAGTGAATATATATACACATATACGGTTGGTGCGGTCGATTGCAACTAAAATAAGAGGTGCACATCTACATTTTATAACAGTCCTATATACAAAATTTCAACGTTCTGAAGGTACTCGTTATTGAGTTATGCGAGATACATACCTACAGACGTACGAAAAAATCGCGCCAGAATCCATTTTAAATCAATTTTATAATTTTTTGGGAAAAAAAAGAGTTTTTTATTCTGTCCTTGCGTTCAGATATCGAGCAAAAACATTATTTAATTGCATCCGATAGCTGTCAAAATGGATATTCTTGTTAAAATACGATACCCGAAAATTTAAGCGATTGCGATACTTCTTTTTTTACTTCGTACAAGGAAGTAAAAACATAACTGAAACAAATCCATTAGCCAAATACCTTAAAAATAGCCGAAATCGAAAGCCATTTCAGGAATTCTAAAATTTTGCATAGATTTACGAAATTCCTGTGATGATGTTTTCGGTGCGTAAAATATTGACAGTTCCATTTAAAGATTAATGATCCATCTTGAGCTCACAAATCGTTATACGAGTTTTTACAATTATTAAACAATCATTCAGTTTTACAATTATTAAAGCATGAAAAACGCATGTCTGCGATCTTATCGCCATGCGATTATTTGTAGGTACTTTATTTTTTATCACGATATTTTCGACGACGATGTTTTAAACTGGGAAGTTTTTGAACCGCTTTATTTTAGACAACGATATTTTTGTACCACGACGTTTTAGAACTGCGATGTTTTCTCTTCACTTTATTTTCTCCCACCATGTTTTGTATTACGACGTTTTCGCCTTGCGTTGTTTTCTCCGCGACGTTTTCGTCCGTGATGTTTCTCCCGCGATGTTTTCGGCTGGAACCCAAACGGGGATAAAGCTAACTCCTTTCCCTGAGCTGAAAGACGTTTTCTCTGGCTTCGAATATCCCAATAGTCTTTAGAAGTGTAGTTGAGAAAAAATGACAAATGGACAAAAAATACAAATTAACTAAAAGTGAATAATTTCCGTCCTATTCTAGGAATTTTAAGTACTTCTGGTAAATATTATAAATGCAGAAGACATTTTCGTTTCGTGGATAACGAGATACGTCTTCAGTGAGTTGGCATGCATTTTCCCTCTTCGATTAACACGCAAGCATTATGTAAATCCTCCACGCCTAATCCAACTAACCACTTAAAAGTTAAATAAAGGAATCGAATAACTTAAGATTTGAAAATAGCTTGCTGAGACTGTCTTCTAACATAATAAAAGAGGAAATAGCCTGGGAAATCACCGAAAATGCATTGCGTAATTTCATGCTTTGAGCGATTCAAACAATCATTCCCAACCCTGTTTTAAAATAACAGGGTTATGAACTAATCCCCATTCAGTAAACACCTCAACAACAACAAACCGTACTTAGAATTTTGTCTCGCATTAAACGTCTATTTTAAGGAGCGGCTTCTTTTTAACGGCGGCGCCCTTGCACGAAATCCGCCCGCGGTAATTCCGAAACGGTAATTGTTTCTCCGACGCCCTTGCCTGGTTATCCTCAGGGCGCTCATTTCTACAGCGGAATCTTTTAAAGGGTGCTTTTAGAGTGTTCAACTCTTTTCGGAACATTGGGTGGGAATTTATCTAACTGCACTTCCTCTCTGGCGAAGCATATAATGAGTCAGGTTTTGTTGGTTTATTCTGCTTTGCATTTGAAAGGGAACCGCAGAAATAGCTGAAAAACCAAAAACGATGAAGCATTAAACCACAAGAAGGGAACTTTAACGGAATAAATAGAAAGGATAGTGGTTAAAATTGCACAAGGAAGTGTTTTGAGTCCACGTTCTGCAATCAATTCTTTGGGATGACAGAAAAAGAGAACTGTTAGTTGAGTGTTGATGTTTGTAGAATTTATTACTGTTTTCATTTCACGATGACGATCGGCAAATAAAAATTCTTGCCAATATAAAGATCGTTATAACTTTCTTTATTTTAAGCTTATAAAAAAGTTAACCCTTTCACAGATGTAATAGCATATACGTGATTACGCGATTCTCCCTTCACGGTCCACGGTGTTATGAATGTAACCAACATTCTCGGGGTTTGAGGTCGGTGATCAAAGTTATGTGATTTCAAATCGGAGCATTTCGTTTTAACTTTTATACACCACTAGAAGGCAGTTGAAGGTCGTTATATTTTCAAATAAGATTCCGCAGAACTTTGACCTTCAATATGCCCTTTCGGTTCCGATTATTTGTTGGATCAGAGGAATATGAGCATGAAAATAACTGCGTAAAGGCCTGTGTTTTATTATTGAGCGCTGGAGTTTTGTTTATGTTTTGACGAAGAAATCAAGAAGACAGTGTGTTGTAGTATGCAAAAAATCCTTGAAAGAAAAAAACGGAAGTTATTATGAACGCAAAAACTTGTTACATTGGGCGTTGTCTCAAACAGTGTTTTGCAATGTATCTATATTTTTTAACATTTTTATTAATTATTTTACATTTATGGTTTGTTATTTTTCAGTTTTCTAATATTTTTTCTATGTTTTAAATACGTGTATGCATGTTTGTGAAATTTTTGGTACACTATCGGAAAAAAAATGGAGAGCCTAAGTTTCTGACTAGCGAGCGTTTGCCTTTTGGCTGCGTCTATCTTAGCTATTGATACGCTCGGCCATATTCTAGGCCCTTGCTTGGCTTCCCCGACTGAATTAAGATTTAGGGGCCAACTACTTACAATCTTGATAGCTTCGGCTATATCTTTCAGTTAGCTTTAGTTCAGCTCAGTTAAGTTTAACTTTATATTCATTTAAGTTCAAGCCCAAGCGGAGGCTCTGCTGTACGTTCCGAGTTAGGAACTGATTGTATCATATTTATTCTGAGAAACAAAGGGTAGTTAACACTTCCTAAGTCTTACGTCTCTGTTAACACACTTAAGTGATCATTCGCTTATTAATGTCTGTGGGGTTCAAGGATGGAACACTGAATTAGATAAATAAAACCCACTGAATTAGAAAACAAATTTTCAGCTATCATATGTCAACGAAAATGACCATTTTGACAGCTATTTAATGCAATTTAACGGTATTTTTGAGTGACATCTGTACGTAAGGACAGAATAAAGGTCGCCTTTTCGAGAAATGCCAAGACCCTCAGGTGGAAACGTGTTGAAAAGATATATATGCCATACTTGTATCAGTTTTCACTTTTTCGAGAATTGCAGTGGTAGATTTCGAAGTATGACCTGTTGCTTTGTCTTGAAGTTTCAATCTTCTAAAGTCATTTGCATAACGAAACGCAAATATCTCTTGTAAATATCGGAAGTAAAACGTTCTCTTGATAGTACATTAAGATACATTTTGATATTTTCCCCATTTCTTCTTATTTTTAATTTCCCGTTGCACTAGAATCCTGCGACTATCATAAAACTCTTGCCGAAATTTTCTTTGCGTTGACGGAACCAGATTTGTAAATTTTTTTCGCTTCGTTTTCGATAGCAAGTAGACCATTTATTATAACATGAAAAAGCACACATAATTAATGAAAACAATTTACATAAACATATGACAAAATAAGACCCTTTATTTTTGCAGTGATTTAGGTCAACTCATGCTTCATTGAGGGTCACAATGTGAGGCAAAGGCTTGCGAATATTATGTTTTTTAAGATGTAAAGTTTGATTGTTTACGTCATGCATTGTGGCTACACATGTATTTAAAGACTTAGCGTCAGGAGTTTCGAGTCGACGGAATTTGTATTGTTAGTAAAGATTAAGAAGAATACATCATGAAAGACTGAGAAAATTAAGAAAAGGACAATTGGAAAACATTAAGAAAAGTACTTATTTTTTTGGGTATTCATTTGGAGTCTTCTTTCCACGTAGAAGTAATGACTGATGGTTTTTCCCTTTCCGATCAATAATGTTGCTTCGTTGGCACTTCGAAATTTTTCTGCCATGCATTTCACAACTTTTTTGAATTGTGGCATAGGAATATTTCTCTTCGGAAAGCGCAAAAACTTATCCTTTAATCCACACTTTCTTTACATGTATCAGGACTGAGTGTTCTGTGAAACATGGTAAAGTCTGTACTAGGGTTCTTCTTCTCAGGTCCTGAACTGGAACAGTGAGCTGATGAAATGTAAGCTTTGTTCAGATGTAACTGCTGGGCTGGATAATGACTGCACGTGAAGGGATTTAAAATCCTCTTTTATTAAGTCACTATTAATTACACACTTCCCCACTCGGAAGAGATACAGAAAGTAAAAGACTGCACTTGGGTCGAACTTAACAATCAAGTAAATTAAATGCTAAACCTAAAATAGAAATTAAATCAAACTTTGCTTCGCAGAGCGATTCGCGGAAGTTGGCCTCTACCTGAAAGGGTGCGTAGCAAGATATACTAATACTAGCGCACTTCAAATTGTTTTACAATGCAATCACGTAGTAAGCCCTATGGCTTATAAATTTAAACTGCTAGCTGGTCAGGCGAACGTTGAGCAGAGTGACCGTGGTCTGAGGCAAAGCTCTCTCACACCGAGAGATTTCTACCTCTGGCTTAAATAGTACTTGGCTGTACTTCAAAATTAGCATAAGTTGAAAACACGCGCTTCTTCTGATGGGAAGTTGAAACAGAGAGGAGATAGACAGATTTAAATTAAAATAAAACTTGGTTAGTTTAACTAAAACCTTACACATGTATCGTTAAAAAGAAGAATAAATTTAAAAGTAGCAGATGGTTTTCCTCATTTCAAATAATAAGCTGTTTCAGAAGGGTTTATTCCAAAATATTTTTATTTTAAATTCTTTATTATTTCTCTTGTGAGATGTGGTTGGGCTTCGTCTTAATAAAGAAGATGTTAGTAAGTAGCGTTTTATGATTTTTGCAATGACAACACCCGGACATAATTAAAACGTAAAAAAGAAATTAGAAGAAAATAAGATGAGATATTCAGTCGAGGGCATCATAACAACAGAGTATCATCACGTTTACAGGTCCTTCTCTTTTGCACTTCAAACTCCATCATCTATGCTTTCGTCGTAGCGTCCCATTGGCCGAATCATCCGAATTCCTCTCAGGCAGCTTGCGGAATCATCTAACTGTTGTAGAAGTTGCCATTCAGCTTGTAGGAAAGAAGAATATTCCATTTCAGCCCACATTCTCTTTCTAAAAATGTGTAAACAACCTCGGTAATATCTTGATGATTTGAAGCTTATGAAAACAGTCTAAAATAAGTAATTATGCAAATTTAGCTAATAATGCTATTTAAATACAGTTCTTCATGGATAGACCCATAATGTAATGCCACTTAGGGTGTAAAAAGAGCATTTATTTCTTCACCTCCTGCAAAAAAATCTTAATTATATAAATTCACATACCTGTCCTTTTCACTGAAGAAAATTGTGAGGAAATGCTGAAAATATGAAAAATATTTCGTGTAATTGGTGGGATTTAAACTCCGGACCTCGCGAGTGGCAGCCGGACGTACTTTCACTTACGCCCTGAAGCCAAAGGCGACTTTTCAAAAGTGGACTCTGCGGTCAAATCCTAGTAATGATGTGCTATTAACCACCACATTTTTGTTCGATCGCTACTTGTAGAGTGATATAGAATTTATAGGGGAAGGAAACATAAAAATTTGCTATTTTAAATTTGCTATCGACGCTATTTTAAACTATTGCTGTGCCTTCGACAAGTTCCGATTACTAACGGAACTTGCTTCCAATTGCTCCAAGAAGGCACGTGATAGGAAAGGCGGGAGTTCTTTACAAGTTTATGGTGGTAGCTAGTTTTAGAGACAGAGAGATGTTTTTAAAGAGTAACAGAAATAACCACGCCTTTTGAATTCGAAGACTTTCGAAATATTGACTATAAGGACTTCATACATTATAAGAACATATATACATGTAAGATGTACTTTCTTTCTTTTCGCCATCGACGGAACAGCTGGCCCACTGGGTTAGGTGCTTTTCAGCCTGTTGGATCCCGTCGATGGAAATTAAAGTATATGTATATAAAGAGCTTAGTAGTGTGTCCTCCTGCAATTGACCACGCTAAACGAGGAGCATTGAAATAAGGACCAGAACATGAAAAAAAGGTGCATGATGGGGACTGCTGAGACTAAGGGGAACACTTATTATGGTGCATGTTAGGCAGACATATATACAGTTACGGTACATGTTGGGCATACACTATTATGGTACATGTTAGGCATATAGTTATATTAAAGATAGCTATATAATCAGGTACGGATGCAAAGATGAACAAATACATTGTACATGTTAGGTATACACTATTATGGTACTTGGTAGGCATGCAGGTATATTAAGGAAATGCTATATAATCAGGTACAGATGTAAAGATGAACAAATACATTACAGATTGTGGGATCCGTTAAAAGAGTTCTGGATTAATCATAAAATTAGACATAATTGGGAATAAAACAAGGAAAATAATAATAATAATAATAAGTAAGAAATTAAGTAAATTAATATATGTACAGAGCTGGCTGCTGACGATGTAAGATGCACTCAATCGGTGTACTGACTATGACTTTATAAGATTACAAAGAAAAAATGTCCTGAATTCCTTGTAACGCAACAAATCAATTTATATTGCCGATGTATATTAAATACTTGATTGATTAAATTCGTTATTATGATATATGTTTAAGTAATAAATTAGGAATTTAATAATGCAGAATTTTTCAGTGGCTTTATCAGTCAATCCCGAACAGAAAATATAATAATACAACCCTCGCAACGTCGTTTTAAGTATAATTTTCTTTTTACTTCCTTGTACGAAGTAAAAAGGAAGTATTGTAATCGCGAAAGATTTCGGATATCGTATTTCAACGAAAATATCCATTTTGACTGCTATCGAATGCAATTTAACGATGTTTTTGCCTGACATTAGGACGGGGGTCCAACTCTTGCGTTCTGCGTTCTGTAGATAAGGTCAGAATAAAGGACTTTTTGTCCCCTGCCCAAAAATTATAAAACTGATTTAAAATGGAATCTGAAGAGAGTTTTTCGTGGCGCGTCTGAGCGTGCATACGTATGCATGTATGTATCTCGCATAATTCAAAAACGAGTAGCCTCAGAACGTTGAAATTTTGTATGTAGGACTGGTATAGAATGTAGATGTGAACCTCTAGTTTTGGTTTTAACAGGCCGCACCAAACGTATATAAATAATATATATATATCCAATCTGTTACTCGGCTGAGTGAGCTCAGATTTTTTATTTTTGTATGTTGGGAAATTGGGCATTAACTCAAAACATATTTATTACAATTATAAGAAGCTCTTTACACACACATATATATAATTCATGAATAGCATAGAATAATTATTGTAGTAGTTCTCGCGAAGTCAGCATGCTGCTACCGAGGGTGTCTTTAGTCGAGAGTTCAAGAGCATTCTGGCGTGTTGTTTGTTCTGTTGGAAAAAAAATCTGCAGACTGAATTAGCCACGCCTCTTTAATTTTTCAGTTGTATTTTACATTGTCTGATTCGTTCTATCTGGAACGATATCAGGGAACAAAACAAGATCATTGGCTCGTCAGTCCTCCAGAAATTGAGAGGCTTTGACGACAGACAAGGCAGTACGCTAAAGTCGGTTGACAGTAGTCGTGAAGGTATCTCCTGTACTGTCAACTGGAACGAATTATTGCGTCTGCGACGGTAGACCATATTGTGGGACACATCGTAACACCTTGAAAACAGTAACTTGAGGGGCCGAACACACGATTTTCTCATGTCTGTGTGGTCCGCCACGAAGGAAAGAAAGAGTAATCGAAAAGGTATATGCTGTTTATTTTCCTAGGGAATTTCTTACTACATTTTAAAAAATTAAGGTAGATATTTGAAAAACTATCAGACTGCATTTTTTTCTATCCATTCCCTTTATAAGAAAGTGATCGTGTAATTTCGGATGCCTAGTTAAAGTCTTGTTCTGAAACCGGTGGCTTTCGCGAAAGAATGCTTGCAAGTGAAAGCGAATGGGGGTTTTAAAGGTTTTGGATATAAATCCGCAGTTTTTCTTAAAACCAAAGTTAAAATGTAGGGATACACCTTCTCAAGGTTCAGAAACTAAAATGGATATTCGAAGAATATTGCTGCCCTCGTAGACCGAAAGCTTTGGCTTGTTAGAGGTTTCTGAAATTTGGAAAAGCCGTGTTTATATTTGGTGATGGATCAGAAGCTCTATCATGCTGCGCGCGAATTTGCTTGCTTTTCAAACTGTCTACTTAGTAAGGTTATGTTTGCTTTGTCTGAATTCCTGGTGGTTCCGCTTTCAGAGTTCTTCTAATGCTCTTTACTTCTCGGTTGCAGGGCTCAGGGCAGTACGATGGTATACATTTTCAGTTAAGGTTTTGATTTTTGCAAGGAATGAATTCACATAAATAGATAGCGAAATCACAATAATTCTCCTTTACATTTAGGTAAAGCTACTTTATTAGAAAAATGCCCTTAATTTTTCAACCGTGGCAGTAAGTTCACTAGGAAAATAACGAATAACCTGCTTCAATCTTATGTAACCTTGTAAATAACTTTCACTGCCTATGGCACAATGATGCGGAGAAGCAACATTTACAGGAAGTGAAGTGCAGAGAAAGTTGAAGTCGGTCTGATAAGTAATAGATGGCGAAGTCACAATAATTCTCCTTTACATTCATGTAAAGCTGCTTTATTAGAAAAATGCCCTTACTTTTTTAAACGTCGCAATCAGTTCACTAAGAAAATAACGAATAACCTGCCTAAATCTTATGGAACCTTATAAATAACTTTCACGGCCTATGGCACGATGATGCGGAGAAACAACATTTAGAGGAAGTGAACTGCAGCAGAGAAAGTTGAAGTCGGTTTGATGGCGAATTACATTCATGTAAAGCTGCTTTATTTGCAAAATGCCCTTAATTTTTCAATCGTCGCAAAAAGTTCACTATTAAAATAACGAATAAACTGCTTAAATCTTATGTAATAATCTGATAGGTAAAGGCTTTTAGGAGGCCACTTGCAGAAACGTAACAAATATGTCATTAATTATAAAAAAGCAGAAAGAGGAGTGAGATTAAAAAACGGGAAGTTTTTAGATTTCATATTAATCCCAAAGGGTCTTTTTTAATGTGTTTGTGTGCTACTTTTATTTATTAAATATCATGTTCTTCGCACTTAAACCATAAAATTCAACAGCAGTATCACAAAGTAATTTAGAAAGGGCATATTTCTAGAATTTCCGATGCATAGTCTCACGCGCTGGAGGTGAAAATTTTTTTTTTGTACAGTATTGCCATTGCTCGCTTTGAAATCGTTGAGTTTGTTAATCAAAAAGTCGTTAAAGTTTTAGAAAATAGGAAATGGACAATGAAACAAATTCGAAATTAGGCTTCCAGATGCCTAGGTGGAGGATTATGTTATTGAAAATTTGATGCCTTTAGATATCACTGCTTCACTAGAATGCGAGAAACATACATTTATGCAGATTCTTCATTATTTAATATTCTTTAAAAATAATGCAGGGCTGTAATATTTGGCTTTAGAACAGTTTGAACAGTCGTACGTCGTTTATAATGATTCAAGGCAAAATACCGAAACGAAACTAATAGCTCTTCTATGCAACGCCCTTTGGGCTGGAAAAAAACCTAAGACTGCGGTAGTAAGGGTATTTCGCTGAGGTAATTTGACTTCGAAAGAAAAAAATAGTTTATATGCCTCCGGATGTAAGTTTAATTTCGGAACTAGACATTTTGGATAATCTTCAGGAGAAATCACTTAAGAGATAAAGCATATGGTATTTTACTAAAGGATTTCCTTCCGTTATGCATTTGTTTTAACATCATCCGGGGTGTTAGTTTCAGCAAACACTCATAATGCTTCAGAAAATTAAGTACAGAAGTCACGCACCATTACGCGGAACACTCGAAGTTAACATGAATAATTAGTTTTATGAAATCAGCTAGAAATTCAAGTACACTCGGTGTTTACTCATTACAGGCCCATTCATGTAGACAGTGAACTATTGCCCTGTGTTACTGGAGATGTTATGGCAACAAGAATTTGCATATTATAAATAAATTTGCAGTTTGCAATTATTAATAAATTTGACGTAAGGAGTTTCGAAGGTTTAAATATAGAAACTTCTTCTTTAGACGTAGATGGACAAATTTTAGGAATTTCTTTGAGGCATATTTTAGAAAAAATGAAACACATAAATCCTCTGCTGTTTGGGCTGTTGGTCTGAAAATCTCATTTTCTAGTCTTCTGCAGCCAAATTGTTCAAAACCATCTTCCGCTGTAGTGAATTAAATTTTTCTAGAAGCCTTTCATATTCATAAAAATCTTTCAGTTCCAGCTAATGACCCCGATTCCAATCCGTAATCAATTCAATAATTTTATTGAAACCTGAGGATAAACCTCAGGTTTCAATAAAATTATTTCGTAGTTGCTTTCATCTTTCAGGAGTAGATGACACCAGCAGCTCGACTTCCTTCCTGTCATTGTTATAGTCTGACGCAGGCTTCTCTTTCATCATCTGCACTTTTGCAGCTGAGGAAGGACTTTTTCAGCTGCTTTTGCATCAGCTTTTGCTCTATGTAAATCTTCTCGAGACTAGGCCAGCAAATTTATGAATATTACGCCGACTCATGTTGCCTTAGTACCTTCTATAATCATTATTCGGCGTTTGATTTCAACTCAGATATTTTGTTGTATTCTGAATCCCAGGAATTATACTTCAGTTTTTCTCGGTGATAGGATTTTAAAGTGTTCATTATAATTGTGAGGTTTATTTATTTATTTTAATTAATACGTAATTTTTAGTACTTTCCTATCATTCTATTTTCCCTCACGCGTTTCATGCCAGAATGCAAATGAGATAGCGAGCGTTGTTTAAGATTAAGGTAGAAAGAAGTGCTATTTAAGCGAGAGTTTCCGAAATTAGTGTTAAAACGTGTGGGCCTATTCAAGGCCACGTTTTGACGTCATTATTAGCGATTTGATTCTGTGGCGTTGAGTGCTTCTAGACACTTCGCTCATGTCGCCTGTTTTTCTATAAACCACAGCCTTTCATGCGCGTTAAATTATTCTGTGAGCCGTTAGGCTAATCTACCAGATTTGAATTTGTTCAACGTTACGTATTTCTGTTAAGTCTGTGCCTGGCTTGTGAAAACCCATGCTGAGGAATTGCTAATTTTGTGTACGAATAAATGGTTCTTATACACCCTTCTTCTGATTTTGGTTTGTTTTACAAGGGTAGAAGATTGTTTTTCAATAGTCTTTTTAAAGTCTCTAATGTATGCTGCCTAAGAAAACCAGACTTTATAATATTCTTTATTTGTATAGCATAAAACTGTTGGATGAAATGCAAAGCTCCTGTAGACTTCAAGTGACTTGAAAAGCCTGTCAGCCCTATGTAAGATGAATGCCCGAAATGCACTGCCTTAAGTCTTAGCTGCATTTTAGATATTTCACGTGACTAGGCCGACGCAGTCGTGAGTAATGACAGAAATGCTTCCTCCATCCACTCATTTTCGTGACAACAGGTAAAAGTAATAGTGCCAGATGGCAGAACTGCATTTCCCATCAAGTCGCCTTTCGTGATAAAAATCAATGGCATTCTTGTGATAAGAGTACATGTAGTCGTGAGTGATGGAAAAAGGGTGAATTCTTGAAAATCATGGGTAATTATTACGTATATATCGAGGGTAATGTTTAATTAGTTTCTATAATAATGCAAAACCAAATAAAGATTTCATGGCAAATAAAGATTCGAGACTTTACATCTTTTATTTTCTTGCTTAAGCAAAAAAAAAAAAAATTAAACAATTGAAAAAAATCTAACAAATACGCATGAAAAACTAAAAATGAATTTATTAACAACTATTATTTATTAAAATATTTCATAAAGTGAAACATCTTTGTTAAAGATGGTTAATGGTTTTTATATAATACTTTAATGAGATTCTGTGTGACAAAGTATAATACGGTAAAAAAATGTATAAATTACGACTAAAACAGTAAATGTCAAATATAAGTTTGAACAGTTAGGAGTTCAAAGGTATGTTTACGTGCAAAATTTCAAGAACATTAGAATTCTCTTGGTAAAAACATTGCAAGAAGTGAAGAGAATAACCTACGCAATCGGCGACATTCGAATCACGGACATTTCAATGCTAGCTGGGGATATGCTAAGCAGAGATACAGATACAATAAAAATGATCATACACAGGATGGGGGGAACTGCGGCTATGCAAGAGTCAGTAGAATGAATTTAAGTGGTGAAATATTATGATCTGTCTCATTTCAGTCCATACGTCACAATAGAAACATTGTTATTTTGGTTCTGAGCAGATAGCATGACAGATGATACATCCTCTCTGGCTCAAAGATATCTCAGTGCTACTGAACCGTAATACCACTTACACCATGAGAACACGCATGCTGGAGTCTTATATTAATCAACATTTGCTCAAATCGGTTAAATAATTATTATTAGAAAACAAGAGATCTTCACTGGGAGTACTAACCAACGGCTTATGATACTATAAGGTATTTTCTACCGCCTTTCTGCATGCAATCGTAGTGTAACGGTAGCACACTCGGCGCGTATTCAAGATGTCCAGGTTCGAGTCCCGGAGAAAGCATTGTACATTTTTCACGTCTCCCATATCAAAATAGTCTAACTGTTCTAGACTATTCCTATGTCGTTTTATGATATGGCTAATCTCTCTGAGTTCTCTTATATGCGAATAACGCAGTTATTTTAAATATTTCTTAAAGTACGTTCTTTGGAAAGATAATTAATGTTTTTAATTCAAATTACTAGGACTTTAAGATTTAAATGCGTTCGTCGGGAACGAGTGAATTCACTAGTCTCGATAGCCGAGAATGTTGCCCAGGGTGCATCACAAGGGATAGACTACTGAGACAAGGGATGCGATATAGCAGTCGGCAATGCTAACCCTTCTAACTAGCAGGGAAGATTGTAAGTAAATTTAAAAACAAAGTGCTGTTATTAGGATGACATTATGGATCTCTCACCATTTTTACTGCAAATTTCCAATCTAAGATTTCAGTTTGTGCATCTCATCTTCCCGCTTTAATGCTGCTAAGATTTGGCAAAAAATCTCTTTTAATATTTATATAATCAAAGAATAAATTTTCTTTCCGAGTCACGGCAGCTTATGTTTCATAATATATAATAGAATGAAAACTGAATTTGATTCTTGGGCACGTAATGGTGTCTGAAGCACCAAAATATAAGAAGGATACAAAATTGAATTTAACCTCGTCCTCGGCTCCTTACCGCTCACAAAATCACAAAGAATTATGATCCGAATCACCCAGAGACTTCCTTTGACTCGAAAGACACGTTGTTGGAAAGCATCCGCAAGGAGGTTGTCTTGAATTTTGTAACATTTTACCAAACAACAGGGGAGAGTCTATAGCATCTTCCATTGATGGCGGTGGGGGAAGAACAGAGGAAAATATGTGTGTTACAACAGCATCTGTGGCACATGCTTTGCAATCCCGAGATATTTTAAAACATAATTCATCCTTTTCCCAACTGCTGCAGTCACGAAAACATTCAAGATGGAAACAAAAATGAAAAAGAGTGAGGCGCGGAAGTTAGGGGATCGGAGAGAAATGCGAAGCAAGGAAGCCTGGAGATGATCCTCTTTTGATTGAATTTTTACCAGGCACTCCGGCGATGGGCTTCTCTCTGGAGCGCTGAGCGAAAGGCGAGATTTTTCAAAGGTTAAAGGCCTGTCAAATCTCTATTTACAAGAAGATCGAACACTCTTGGCTCTACTTGGAAATTTGCTATAGAAATATTAAAGCATTTGCTACTGGGAAACATTGACCCCTGAAAATACTAACATTTCCTCCCCAAAAAGTATAAAAAACATTTACATTATACTTCCATGAGTAAGACAAGGATGTTTGGTGAATATTTCACTGTAGACTCTACTGAACGTATTTACCTACGTTAAAAAGACGATTTCGGCAAAAAAATTCGAAATTTATTTTATTGTCCAGTTTGAAGGAGCAATTTTCTAGGATTCCAAAAATGGTTTATTTTTATGTTTATGATAATTAGAAGAAAAGATGTAGCCAATTACGGGGACGTCGGACTCTAAAAATTAGTTTTGTAAGTTTTTGTGTTTTGAATAAGGAATTTCATATATATACATATTATAACATCAGTTTATAAAATATATGTTCAAAATTTCAATTTATTTTATACCAAAAAATTTTAAAAACAAATAATTAATTATTTTAATTAAATATTTAAAATGCTCCTTGCGCTCTAATTTTCAATTTTTCTTTCAAGTTAGTTATAAAGTCTTGACAAACGTCTTTGTGTATCCATTATTAAATATGTTGGATCAGAAATGTTTAAAAAGGATTTTTGTGACTTTAAATCCAGTTTTCCGAAAACTGTCATCTTTTGTAATACATTATCACAAGTTTAAACCTCTTAATAAACTTATATACAAGAATGCATACACAGATCTACTGTAACATATAACAAGATAGTTTCTTAGAAATATCTTTCATTTTTAACTAAAAATGAGACGAATGGAGCATTTTCAAAACATACGAACGGATAAAAAAAATGTGCTTTGAGAAAACCGAATTTAAAGTTTTTCTTTATAGTTACTTTTAATACATGGTCATGAGAAACAGCAAATTAACTTGTAAGGTATTTCTTCCGCCTTCTTCGCATGCCTTCGTGGTGTAGTGGTCTGCATGCTCGACTCGTAACCGAGAGGTCCGTGGTTCGATTCCCGGCGAAGGCGTTGCTTATTTTTCATCTCTCTTGTTCCAAAAAAAATTATCTAATATCTCTACACTGGCGCCCGAACTAAAAAGGTGGTGGATGATGATTCTCCACCACCGGGATTTGGCGATTGGGTCCCCAAAACCCCAGTCGCCCTTTAAAAGGGGGAGTATGTAAGGTATTTCTCCCGCCTTCTTCGCATGCCTTCGTGGTGTAGTGGTCTGCATGCTCGACGCGTAACCGAGAGGTCCGTGGTTCGATTCCCGGCAAAGGCGTTGCTCATTTTTCATGTCTCCTGCTCCGAAATAACCTAATGTCTCTACAAACTTTAAATACGAATTTAGAAGCACCAGATAACATTTTCGTATCATTTAACTATTTTTAATCTCATAACACTAAATATGACAAAAATAAACCTATCGCAAATTGGTACGTGATTCAAAGTTATACGTAGACATAATTTATGCATTACATCCAATGAAACTTTTAAAATTCCTCCCACCATACGTTTTACCTTCATTTGTTACATTTACATTATCTTTTAATGCTTTACAATATTTTTTACTATATCTGTTTTTTTCCAAGCAGGTAAATTTCTCTTTTTGCTTTGGTTCAGGCGACGCTGATCACGCGTTTTTGCAACGAGTAGGGAAAACGAGTTTGTTTCCTCCTGTTCTACTCGTATAGCATTTACATAACCAAAATTAAATTCATAGTTGTCAATACTGACATTTCTAGCCATTTGGGAAATAAACACTTCTTTTGGACAAATATATAAATTATAGCATCAGTAAATAACTGGTGAAATACTTTTTTTAATATTTTTTGCAAAAGTTAAAGGGCAACGTTTACGTTGTTTACACATTTTAAAGGCTTCGAACTTCTTTAAAAATTAGAATATTTGAACTCGATTTTTTGCATACGATGTAGTTATTGTGTATAGAATATTACGAGAGTAAAAAATCAAATTCAATATTTTGGTTGATTTTTAGTTATTTTAAAGTCTACCGTCACCTTAACTGCACCGGAAGTGAAAACAGAAAGACCGGAAATATCATTTAAAAGGCTCAACTTAAATGTAAACAATTGTGTTGTAAGGTTTTAGTTAAACTAACCAAGTTTTATTTTAATTTAAATCTGTCTATCTCCCCTCTGCTTCAACTTCCCGTCAGAAGAAGCGCGCGTTTTCAGCTTATGCTAATTTTGAAGTACAGCGAAGTACTATTTAAACCAGAGGAAGAAACCTCTTAGTGTGAGAGAGCTTTAGTCTCAGATCACGGCCACTCGGCTCAACGTTCGTCTGATCAGCTAGCAGTTTAAATTTATAAGCCATAGTGCTTAATACGTGATTGCATTGTAAAACAATTTGAAGTGCGCTAGTATTAGTATATCTTGCTACGCACCCTTTTAGGTAGAGGCCAGTCTCCGCGAATTGCTCTGCGAAGCAAAGTTTGATTTAATTTCTATTTTAGGTTTAGCATTTAATTTATTTGATTGTTAAGTTTGACCCAAGTGCGGTCTTTTGCTTTCTGTATCACTCCCGAGTTGGGAAGTTTGTAAATAATAGTGATTGAATAAAAGAGGATTTCAAATCCCTTCACGTGCAGTTATTATCCAGCACAGCAGTTACATCAGAACATAGCTTACGTTTCATCAGCTCACTGTTCCAGTTCAGGACTTAGAACTTGAGGATAAGAACCCGATTTCAGACTGTATTTATGTTTCCAAAAATGATGCACAGAACACTAAGTCCTGATAGTGTTATCCTTTTTTTAAACTATTTGTGAGTAAATTGCACTATCCTTTTTTTAAACTATTTGTGAGTAAATTGTGCTATCGTTTTTTTAAACTATTTGTGAGTAAATTGCGCTATCCTTTTTTTTAAACTATTTGTGAGTAAATTGTGCTATCGTTTTTTTAAACTATTTGTGAGTAAATTGCGCTATCCTTTTTTTAAAACTATTTGTGAGTAAATTGTGCTATCGTTTTTTTAAACTATTTGTGAGTAAATTGTGCTCAACCATTCCATTTTAATTCTAGGTACTTTTTCTTGTTTCTAGCAATAATATTTGGACTTTATTTTTCGAACTGAGACTAACAACATTACGATTTTTGTTCACGTTCCTTCTACGCTTGTTCTTTGTTTTCTATACTCAAATTCACTCTTTAGTTTTGTTTAATTTTTATATTTAGCTCTTTAATTCTTGTATTTGGTTTCGCCTGAGCATTTGTTGCATTATTTTAAGTATTCTAAGCTGCCAAAAATAAGAGCTAAGAAAAATAAAAAGCGGTCTTTTCATGGTAATCGGTATACAGTTGGAAATCGAACTGTTTGTGGTAATGTAACAATTACAAAGCTCATCCAAATTAAAAACTTTTTAACTTACAAATGTTGTGACTGCAAACAATGTTTAAGACCTAAACGGAAATCGAATATTTGATGTTGCTACATACATTAGTTTCTATCTTTTCTATTCCCTACTTCCAATGTGTTTCGAAACTGGCTTGAAATCTAGCTTGGAATGCAAATATGGATTTATAGAAGCATTTTCGTCAACTCTCAAAAATGGAAATAAAAATATTTTAAATTCTTTCTTGGTGCTTGTTTTAAGACTTATTGGAAAAGGTTCCACATCTGGTAAAAAGTTGTTGTTTACTTCGAACTTGCCATTCCTATCAAAAGCAATATATAGGCAGCGTGAAAGCAAATTGTTGGAAGCTGTACAATATGTATCTAATCAGAACATGAAAGAAGCTGCCAAAGAAATTATAACTTTAAAGAGACGTACAGCGGAAAGAGAAACGTAAAAACGTGTGGTGTTTCTGTGGCCATACATCACTGAATGGCTGTGTGTCTGTCCTTTCTATTGACACAGGTAAAATGCTAGGTGCATATATAACAGTTTTAATTTTTAATTCAGGGTACCTTGGATTACTTCCTGTGTTCGAATACTTACCTATATCAATTGAACAGGAAATGCTTAAAAATTACTTTGGAATTGGTAATGAAAGAATAAAGAACTCAAAATGTCATTCGTCACTCGTTTGGAAAATAGCCAGACAATTATTAAAAGCAAATAGGATTATAAAATTGCTTAAGTATGAAGATAAGGAGGATTTGATTTAAAAATGTGGAAAATTTTGAGTGCGTAAATACAATAGAACAGTTTTTATCTTAATGTAAAATCTTTAAACGCGGTTTCTGGAAAACTGATTTTTTTAGTGTTTTTACGTACAAGAAATGCAGCGATTCAAAATGTTTTAAAGATATTTCGATGTAATTTTAGTACAGTGTTTTCTATATTATTTACTAGATTTTAAGCTAAAATCTAAGTTCTACCTATTACTTCGGTTGATTTATAAGCATTTCTCTATAAAATAATAAGAAATATTTTATACAAAACTGTTTTATTTTCAAATCAATTTCACATATTTTAGTAAATTTTAGAGATATAGTAAAAATTTTAGCTAGCAACACAGATGAATATTGTAGTAATATACAGTGTAAGTGAAAATAAAATATATACAGTAGGAAAAAATATATGATATCTAACGTAAGTATTAAATTTTCCCAAAATTTGCATAAAATTGCAATTATTTCAAAAATTTATGAAAATGGTCCCAAAAATTTATTTTCATGATTTGATATCAAATTTCGACTAAATAAAGATACATTTAATCAGTGTTCTAGGTTTTTTTTTTAAAAAATGTGGTCCGAACCTAGGCAGATACCTTAATGTGATCGCGATTTATGTGTTATCATTCAAATAATTTTAACGAACTGTCGAAGTCTGAAGCATTTATACACAAAAATATAAAAAAATATATCTCTTATTTTAGTTAACAATAATGTCGCAAAATATTATAGAATGATTTTTTTAAACAGAAATAAAGTTGCCAGTTAATAGATAAAATTGCCATATAAGGCAAACATTAGTTTAGGTTATGTTAATATGATTATACTTCCTCTTAGGCAAAGCCTCGAAGGCTATGTGCCTTAGGAGAAGGATACCTTCCTGGAAGACTTTCTAAGAGAAATTGACTAGTATTAACATTGAATATGGAGAAAACCACAAAAATGTGCATGCAGCCAGCCCGTGCGCGGTATTCTAACCTCGGGCCGAACTACCAGTGTTTAGCAACTTCAATACTCGGCCGCTAATGGCAATAAGGTAAACATAAAATATAGAAATTTCGAAATAACAGACACCTGTCACAAAGTAGTAGTTCGATTTTGATTTACGATAAGCATGTAGCGAAGAACCCGTAGTTTAACGGGGGGAGGAAGTCTAGGTAATCTTTCCCCGTCCCGCCAAAATATTTCTTCGTTTGTTTCGAGCTTTAAATTTTTGTGACTGTTTTGTTATAGGAAACAATCTTTTTCTTATATAGTTATTTTTATTCGTTGATTTAGTCATTTTATTTATCACTTAATTGTGGAATAAAGTCGTCTTTTAAACCGATATGACCAGCTCTGAAAAATGAGTCAGAGGACATTGCTGTGTTAACTCAAGTAGTCTCAGAAACCTCTTGTGCAGAACTTTGAAGAATCGTCAATATGTTATTGGCATATCAATACAAAATCGACATAAAACATGACACTGATACGTAGCGAAATGGCGTATGATTCTGGTTATTTGTGCGTTAAAGGCAGTTATATTCCATTGAGCCAAGTTCTCCGAATTGGTTTAAAATGCTATTATAAATATTTCGAATTGACGGAGAAATGTCATCAAGTAAGAGGTTAGGCCGACAAACAGTCTGGTCTCGATTTCAACCAACCATTTACAACTAAGGGAAAAATCAACCTTAATTTAGCATATTCTAGTAAAGTTAAATGTTGTATATTTCCCATTTCGGTGTTGGTGTTGCTGTAGAGAGAAGTTTTTGAATTCTAAATGAGAGGAAAGACCTCCATAACTAAGCCTGATAAAAACAAGGTCACAACTGGAATCTTCTATTACAGGAGAAAATGTTTTAAGGAGAAATATAACCATGAGGAATTAACTTGACACGAGCTTTAGGAATTGATAGCACAATTATCGAGGCAATTTGGAATTGTTTATGGGGAGATAGGTATGAAAGTAATTTAGAATTGTTTGAAGTTTTGATGGGAGAATATCTCAAAAATTGAAATCACTGAATATGTTTAAAGAAATGCAGAAATCTTTCGAATTAAAAAAATGTAATAGAAAGTTATTATTTTGTTTATTTAGGATAGCCAGTAATACTATCTGCCAAAGTTAAATTATTCGAAAAATTTCATTTCAAATTCGTGCAAGCTAGGTATTAAGCAATACTGTCATATCTGCGTGAGAAATGTTGATTATAATTAATGAACCGTGATCATAAATAAACAAATGAGATTCAAAATCGTAGTACTAACTACGTTGATAAGGCGACAAGTCTTTCTTTGTCAGGACTGAGTGTTCGGTGCATATTTTTGGCGAACATCTTCGTGTAAATCTTAAGTCCTGATCTTGAACAGGGAGCTGAATGCAGCTATGTTCTGCGGTAGAATACTGTGATTAAGTGGTAAACTGCACTTCAGAGGATTTAAAAATCCTATTTTATTAAACCGCAATTATATACAGCCACTTCCCAACTCGTGAGGGATACAGAAAATAATGACCGCCACTTGGGTCTAAGTTGAACAATCAAATTAATTTAAACTAAAGCTAATTAGAAATTAAGTAGTCGTTGCTCACAGAACTATAACGCGAGGTTGGCCTCTAAACTAAATGGTGCGTAGCAAGATTTAACTAATACTAATGCACTTAGAATTTCTTCAATAAGTAATAGCCTAACAGCGCTACGGCTTAGAATTTAAATACCAGCTGGTCAGGCGAGCGTCGAATAGAGTAACAGTGGTCTGAGACTAAAAGCTCTCGCACACTGAGAGGTTCCTACTTACGGTTTAAATAGAACGTGGCTCCACTTCAAATTAGCATAAAGCTGAAACGCGCGCTTATTCTAACGGGAAGTTGAAATGAGAACAGATAGAAAAGGGAAAATTAAAATAAAACTTTGTTAGTTTAACTAAACCCTTACATCTTCTTCGGTAACAAAACAATTCTACGGTAACAAAACAATTCTCCCTTGTAGGAAAAAAAAAAAACTCCCGAAAAAATTTGCAACAAACAAGGTTTTTTGATTTAATATTTTAGGGATTCTCCTCTCAGATGAAGTATACCGACTGAATGTTAAGTTTAGGGATATAACAATGATCAAATAATTTTCAGAAAAGTCAAGAAGAGTTCATAAATAAACCTTTGCATTAAAGGCATTAGAAAAAGTTAACAAACAAATCTTTTCGTGAGAATACCAATTCATTTGTTTCTAGTTGCATTTATAATTAATTAGTTAGATTCCATTGTTGTTTTGAAGGACATTTGTTTTCACCATTTAATGATATCGTTCGGTCAATGCTATCAAAATTATCATTGATAATGTGGTTAAATTAAGTAGCATTTACTGTACTGCTGAAGTTTGTGTAGAGCTCAAAACGCTTTACGATTCAATCGAATACAGTACACTAGGGAGAAGAGACTCCCTATTTAAAGCCTTTTGCATGGTATTGAAACGCCTTAACCCCTAGAGGCGACCCAAGAGGACGTCAATCCAGGTCAACCCCTGGCGACAATTATAATCACAGTCGGTTTTATGAACCGCAAGACCAGGCAACCGGTACCAACCAGTCGCCATACAAAGAGAAAGATGAACTTAGTTAAAACTGTTCCCCAATGCTAACCCCCATCCCCGAGGACAACCTTGTAATATTTAACCATGTAGCGTCCGCATAAGGAAGACGCAGAGGAGGCAGTACGAGTACGGTCCCTGACGAGCTTGATCCAGCCACCGACGGACCGATGGTTCTAGGCCTATGCAGACTAATTATGTTCTCCGGTGCCGCAGCTGCCTAGGTACAGATCCTGATCAGCACGCAAGAGGATTATCTCCGTCGATCACCACGGGGAGACGAACACAGAAAATTATATTTATAGTAAATAGCTGAAAAAGTATTGTTTTGACTGACGTTAATCCCGATATACCTCCAGATGTCTCCGTTCACCGATGAAATTAATTCTATTTCAAAATACGATACACGTCAATAATCTAGGAAATATACTCCCCGCTTTTTGTTTTTATCTTTGGCGAATACCGTGCTACCTGATTTAATTACTTTGGTAGCAAACATTGCTGTTCAGATAAGACGCGACAAAACAGGCTCATCTTGCAAAGAGTATTTATTTCGCCTCGGGGAGAATGGTCTACCTAATAAAGCCAATTAGTCCAATGAATCTTCTGTAAACTGGACAGAAGCCAAAAGCAGCAAGTGAGAAGAATATGTGGAGGAAAATGCACATATGCTTCAAGTTAGAGCCACCGCATTTTCTTTATTTTCATTCGAAAGAGAAATCGTAGGACTCTTAAACTGCGTTTAAGTACAGGGATTATTGAAGCACAGGGATTAGCCGTTGTTGCAAAAATAAATAGTGTCGTTTGCCTCTTAGAAAGAATAAATAATACTTTAGGCAGTAGTGATTAGGTTTTAAATTTATCTTGCAACTGTCTACTTTCCGATCAAAATATATCACCTAATACTATTTCTATCTGAGTTTGCAGAGCTTTTTATGTCTAGGAGCTTTTCTCAATGTCCTGCAGACCCTATTAGACTGCAAAGCGAGTTATCACTTCAGTTTGAAGCAAGTTACCAAGTCGTAAGAAGGCTTAAATAACCTTTTAATTTAATTTTGAAATGAACAGAAGAGAGTAATTGGTAAACCTCCATTACATTCGGGTACTTAATATTAAAAAATGGTGAAATAATTTCAGATTTACTTAGCAAATTCTGGGACTGCTTACAAAATAGCACACTTGATCTAGGTCAAGATATATAATGGCTGGTATTTAAACTTCGACTAGCATTCTTAAACCGGAATAACTTTAGCAGAGATGGTGATAGTACATGACTGCAGAAGTTCTAACACTGAAACGCTCGGCTTAATTACACAAACAGCTAATTTTTACTCTGCTAAGGACTGTGGAAAGAAATTTAAGTTCGAATCATAATGACTGATTAGTTAATATAAAATCGTACAAAATATATTTTAATTCAGCGAGTTATTACTTTACTGCGATCAAGATAAATTAAATTTGAACACAGTATTTATAGCATTCATTAATCTACAGCAAGCTATAAGGTATTTTTCCCGCCTTCTTAGTATGCTTTCGTGGTGCAATGGTTAGGAAACTCGGCGCGTATACGAGAGGCCTGAGGTTCGGGTCCCGGCGAGGGCATTGTTCATTTTTCACTACTCCTGCTTCCAAATAACCTAATGTCTCAACAAAGCATACATTAAATTAAGATAAACATTACTTTGTCTTTCTGAAAATCAATGTTATGTTTAAACTTCAAACAAGAATTGATTAAATATTAATTTAGAAGTCAAATAGCCAAAATCAATGTTATATTTGCAAATTTTCACAGGACTAGTTTCGATCGTTTTACCGAACCAACAGCCTCAGCTGCCAAAGGGCAAATCATCGAGAAAAGATGCAGTGAAAAGATAAGAGTTAAACTCCTGCCGCCATCTGTTGATGAAACAAGAAAACTAAAACATAGTTTCTTTAAAGGTTGAAGGTAAAGATGGATTGGAATTAGGCTCTTTAACTAGAACAGAAAGATCGTTTTGACTGTGAAACGCCTCTAGGAAATATAATTCACCAATATAAGGTGTTCTTTTAATAATTGTGGCTGCAGAAAAATTGAAAATGGGATTTTTGGACCAAAAATGCTAATGACCAGAGGACTTCTATTAGAAAAAGGAAACACAGAGGGAAAAAAAGGAAACACAGTTTCTTTTTCCTAACACGAAACACAGAAGTCCACTGTTTCCTAGCATTATTGGTCCGAAAATCACACTTTCCATTTTTCTGCAGTCAAAATTATTCAAAAAACGAAACGTTAACTAATTTAGATAAGCAAACTGAGAGATTATCCCATTTCCTTTAGGTTCCTTGCTAGTTAGACTGCTGCTTCGACTGTCTTCGAAAATATATACAAAGAAAATGTTTAGGAGTTTCAAATTAAGATTATAAATATTAATCGAATTAATTGTTTCAGTTTAATTTTAATTTTTCCCAATTTTTTGCATATTATATTGTGAAATTAAAAATTTTTCATTTTTTCGTTTTAGGCTTTATGCTTTCTATTTTTGTTTTTTTCTAGAATTGGAAATTTTTCCGCATAAATATTATTAAACCTTTTTATTTTACTTTTAATAAATTTCTTCTAAAATAGTTATTTCCTCAAACATTTCCAATTGATATATATTGTCGCGTGCTTACGTGTTCATAATAGATTGAACGCACACAGATCCGATGATAGGTTGATAAAATTTATTTTATCAAAAGAAACACTTAAGAGTTCTGGTTTTCTTAAGAGAGAGTTTCTTTATTCACAGAAATAGTCGTATAACTCTGCACAGTATCACAGAATACAATCAATAGTTACACTTCAAACTACCGAGGACGTTAAATATAAGTGAATGCATAGCGCATTTAAAGGACAAAGCTTTCAATGCTCCTCAGTAGCTCGGAACTAAGAAATTACAACAGCAACTACTGGCAGCAAATAGCCTCTCCGGCCTGAATATACTTTTCATCCGGCCGCCCAGATATTTCTAGTACATTCTTCTAGAAATTACTGGAAGGCATGTGAGAGCCGAATACAGTTACACATGAAATCAATCACAGTTGTTTAATTAAAATACTTATTACACTAATACACGGACCGGATCCAAATGTCGCCAAATGGTCGTCAAGTTTGGCGAAAATTATTCACCAAAACAGTTGCCAGCTTCGATATCTTGGGAAATTACCGACACAGCCATTTACTCAATGTTAAATAGACTTAACAGTGTATTCTTATTCTTCCGGCATAGCGGCCTCTCTTTAGATTTTCACGTTGAAGTAAATAGAAAAACACAATAGTTTCACAAATAATTGCGCTAATACCATCTACCTATGTATGAAATCCGTAACAATATATTTACTTTTGATTTGCAATAGATGCTTTTGATTGATTTCAATTTATTTCAGCGGTTGTGTATTTTCTTTGGTTCGGAATTTATTTAAATATTTATTTAGCATCCTGATTTTATTTTTCCCAACGGTTTTCTGTTTTATACCTCTAAAATTCTTTTAATACTTTTTTTATTGTGTTTTTTGCTTGTCACGTCGGAGCAGATTAATCTTGATGGTTAAATAAATTAGTTTTTTTTTTCAAAATTTACTTTATTGTCCTTTCAACGGACATTAAATAATAATTTTAATTAAACTGATTTTTTATTTGTCACTTTCTTTTGTATTATTGCAAGAATCAATAGACATCCAGATATAATTCAGAAATGTGGATCTGTTGAAAAGTTTTCGGGTGCTTTTGGAAAACGACTACGGTTCTAAGGACCAAGGAACTTTGAAAAAGACCACCAAGTTTCTGCCCTAGTTTATTATATTTAATCATTGAACTGTTTTGCTTCTATTTTGCTTCAACTGTGATATATGCACTTCCTCTTAAACTGCTAATTACTTTTTTTATTTAATTTGTGATTTAATTATCACTTTTCTCTCTATCACACACACACATATGCAGAACTAACTGGCGTATATTTGTATAATATGTAAGGTTTTAGTTAAACTAATAAGTTTTATTTTAATTTGCCTTTTTCTATCTGTTCTCATTGCAACTTCCCGTTTGAATAAGCGCGCGTTTCAGAGTTATGCTAATTTGAAATGGAGCCAAGTTCTATTTAAACCGTAGGTAGGAACCTCTCAGTGTGAGAGAGCTTTTAGTCTCAGACCACTGTTACTCTATTCGACGTTCCCCTGATTAGCCAGTATTTAAATTCTAACCTTAGCGCTGTTACGCTATTACTTATTGAAGTAATTCTAAGTGCACTAGTGTTAGTTAAATCTTGCTACGCATCATTTAGGTTAGAGGCCAACCTCGCTTTCATAGCTCTGCGTGCAACGACTACTTAATTTCTATTTAGTTTTAGTTTAAATAAATTTGATTGTTCAGTTTAGACCCAAGTGGCGGTCTTTATTTTCTGTATCCCTCCCGAGTAGGGAAGTGGCTGTAAATAACTGTGGTTTAATAAAAGAGGATTTTAAATCCTTCTTACGTGTAGTTATTCTACCACTTAATGACAGTATTCTACCACAGAACATAGCTGCATTCAGCTCCCTGTTCAAGATCAGGACTTAGTTACATTCACGAAGATGTTTGCCAAGAATATGCACCGAACACACAGTCCTGACAAATAAACCTGAGTAATTCAATATTTCGCAGTAAATTTAAGACTGATTGTAACTCACCTTTTCCTTCGGTTGTTTGCGATCATTTGTTTTTGCTCAGCTTCGTATAATTGATGAAATTCATAAGCGAAAAAGGAATAAGGTCACAGCCATAACGAAATTTTCTTGAAGCCTCAAAACACATTTATTAGAAATATAAGAAAACGAAATTCAGTTTTTGGTGCAAATAAAAATAAATGTAGATATTACAGTCTCATGTAACTTGATAATGATATATATATATATATATATATATACATATATATATATATATAACTTAATTATTGTATATATATATTTCGAAAATACACGGAAATATTGCAAGATATGCCTTGTACTTCCGAAGACAAATCGTTCTTGAGAAATTTGATTGCACGAAGTACTTTCCGCGGAGTGGAGGGAGGAAAAAAAATAGGAGAAGCGTGCTTGTGTTTATTTCTCATTCAAACGCGAGAGCCACGAGCGTAGGTTTTCCGCGTCTTGATCTTGCACGATATCCAGAACTCATCATCGTATAAGTCACGTGGCTGGCCAAAGTGCTTCCGGTTTTCGGCATACAAAGGCGGAAGTGACGTTGATAGATGTCTGCAATATCGCAAAATCCCTGCTACGAGATTTTTCAACTGCGAAGGATGACGAGTAGGGAGGAAGGGAAAGGGGAAAAGATCGCTCTCCAAAACATATTTATCCCACACAGGGGAAGCTTCTATTGGATGTTTATCCTATTCATCAAAATGAGATTTCACGAGAGTTGTGAAGGGGTGGATGAAGGTTTTATGAAGGGGGAGAGAAGAGTAGCGGAACGTGCCTATACAGGCCATAGGTGATTAGTATAAGATGTAAAGATTTTCCAGGTGATATTAGAGACGTGTATTTATAATATTATATTTTTTAACACTTAAATGCAAAAGAACGTTAAGATTAAAACCGGCAAATCGACATCCTTGTATTCGGAGTAAATTTTGTAAAATCCCAATCGATTTCGAGGGTAAAACGGGTCCCCCTTCATCAGGAGTAAAACATTCTAAAGCAGAATGTTTCGTGCAAATAAGCTAAAGCAGAATATAGTAATTTCTAGAGCAATGTTGGTGCAAATAATCTAAAGAAGAATATAATAATTTCTAAAGCAAAATTTTTGGTGGGTCCCCCTTCACCAGGAGCAAAATATTCTGCTTTAGAATGTCCCCCACGCCTTCGCCGGGAATCGAACCACGGACCTCTCGGTTACGCGTCGAGACCACTACACCACGTCGGTTACACGTTCTCACCACTACATGAAGGAATATATATAAGGTATTGCTCTTGAAGAAGGCAAGAGCAATACCTTATATACTCCCCCCTTTAAAGGGTGGCTGGGGTTTTGGGGATTCAATCGCCAAATCCTATTGGTGGAGAATCATCATCCACCGCCTTTTTAGTTCGGGCGCCGGTATAGAGACATTAGGTTATTTCGGAGCAGGAGTGATGAAAAATGAGCAACGCCTTCGCCGGGAATCGAACCACGGACCTCTGGGTTACGCCTGGAGTGTGATGACCACTACACCACGAAGGCATGCGAAGAAGACGTGAGAAATATCTTATAAATGTTGCAAGAAATATTAAGGAGGAAAGCCCCATTGTCTGTTCCTAGTTATTCCTTAGTTCCGTCGTACCTGGATTCTCCCTTCCACAGTAACGAACTGTTAGCATTATTGCTCCAGAGCATGAAGAACCACAATCTGCAAAACCAGAGAACAAGTTTATCGAATTTCTTGCTGCATTCAAAATTATAATTTAAGTGTTCCTATGCATATGTGTCTGTAGTGTTTAGTGCTATCTCAAAATTCACATTTACCAGTTTAGTTCTTTAATTTATAGTAGAACAAGTACAGCTGTTAAGATATATCGTTACCCGTATACGGATTCGTAATGAATTGAATGCGTTATAAATGAATGACAGCTTCATTAAATAAATTTTTCCAAAGAGAATTATTTTACGGTTCCGGAACTTTCCACAAAAGTACTCGCATAGCTCTACAGCTTTTCCGTGGAAAACAAAGCACAGTCAGTAGTTAATCACTTTAAACTACTAAGAATGTTAGAAAAGGACGCAGTGCAAAGCACATCCAAAGAGCGAAACTCGCACGGAGAATCTCTCAATATTCCGAAATCAGCTCTGAGTTAGAAAACGTGAATTAGTGTTATTTCCAGGCTTACAGAGTTTCTCCGACTATGGAGGCATCTCTATTATTTTCCATTTCACGAAATTACTGGAAGTTATATATGATTACAGGTACATATAAAGGACGGATACGCTTACAGGTACATAGACCGATCAAATACAGTTATCCAATTATAGTATCAATTACACTTACACAAAGACAGGGCAAAAATTTCGCCAAATTGTCCCCAAGTATGGCGAATTTTTTGCGATTTCTCGCCAAATTCAGAAACAAAAATGAGTCACCGAACCCATCGCGATATCTCGCCAATTTGGCAAGAAAGTAATTTACCTCAATGTTAAATAGACTTGCTCCTGTAATCTCAGTTTCCCGCAAAGCTTCGGCTCTTCAGACACTTCATGGTGCATTATACAAAAGGTATAACAGTTTCACATATAATTTCATTAAAATTATTTATATTCGTACAAAATTCCTAACAATATCTTTCAGTATTCTCTATATTTGTTTTGAGAAAACAACAAGGACTGCAGGGTCAAAGAGGTGAACGGCAATGTTTTGTCGGTTGCGCCTCTCTCATTCTGTTTGATCTGAGAGAGTTAATCGACCATTGCAGTCATAAAAAATAAGACTGCAACTTTTATAGTCCTTAATGGTCCAGAAATGCAGTTCTTTTTCTTTGTCGCCACGCAGGCCATTAGACATAGAAGATGCCTTACTTCAATGAAAGGAGGCGGAATCAAAGCAATATCGACGTTTCCTTCTTGGGCGATATTGCTGATTACTCGGTATCTCTGCGATGTAGGCTGACACAGAAACTGAAATTGGTTTGAAAAAGATTTTATACGTACACTACTGGTAATTTTTCTAAATGTGTGCTTTTATTGTATTACATTTTTTACTTCCTTGTACGAAGTGAAAAGGAAGTATTGTAATCGCGAAAAATTTCGGGTACCATATTTCAACGAAAACATCTATTTTGACCGCTATCGAATGCAATTTAACGATGCTTTTGAGTGACATTCGTAGGTAATAACAGAATAAAGGAACCCTTCCCCCCAAAATTATAAAACTGATTTAAAATGGATTCTGAAGAGATTTTTTCGTGGCGTCTGTGCCACCGTACGTACGTATGTATGTGTGTATCTCACGTAACTCAGAACGGACTAGCCTCAGAACGTTGCAATTTTGTACATAGGACTGCTATAACATGTAGATGTGCACCTCCCATTTTGGTTGCAATCGGCAGCACCAAAAGTATATAAAGTTATGTATATTATATCCACTCTGTTACTCGACTCAGTGAGCTCAGTTTTTTTTATTCTTACGTGTTGATAGATTGTGCATTTTTTGCTTTAAAATGATTGAATTATGTTGTTCTTATCTTCAGGTTCAGGGTTTTATGCCTTAAGTAAATCTGCATGCAAGATTTGTAGAAGTATCAACAATTTAAAAGTTGTTTAAGTGCTGCTAAGCGTAATCATTTTTCTCATGCCGGACATATTCGTTTATAAGGTATATCTTCCACATTCTTAGCGTGCCTTCGTGATGTAATGGTCAGCACACTGAGCCGGTATTTCAGAGGTCCGTGGTTCGATTCCCGGTGAAGGAATTGCATATTTTTCATGTCTCCTGCTACTAAAATAACCTAATGTCTCTACACGTTTAAATTTCAAATTTAGGAGAATATTGGATTTGTTGCCAATCTAGGCAAACTAAGCTTTGCAATAACAAAGATAACGCCTATTTTATTATTGCGTATTAAATCATGCCTAATCCATTCTGGAATTTATTCTAGGAAATAAGTGTTTAAGATTTACTTCGTAGTTTTTAAATATAGATATTTTGAGTTTTTATGTATTTTTGCCTTGTCGCGAAGTGAGAACTAAATTAATATTATGAGAAACACTGAATCGTCTGTTTAAACTCTTTCTTTTTTTGTTTGTTTAATTTCTATTACACATCGTCTTAAATTTATTATAGTCTTTGAATAGAACATGTGGCAACGACTAGGTAATTCTCCAGATGATATATTACATAATTTTTGTTCATTCTGATGAGTTATAAAATGAATGAGATGTAACGCTGTTAAGTGAAGCCAGCGCCAGAGTGTCGCTGTGGTAAAGAAATATAGTGAATTTTAAAGAGTGCATTTATTCTATTGTGGTTTATGCGCTATCGATGAAGTAGATTTAATTCAATCCAATAAGTGTAAATGAAATGTAAATGCGTATAATTTAATATCCCCGTACAAAGAAGTCATGTGGTGTGCACATCAGATTTTTTTCTTTCATTTGGTTTTTAGTTATCTATTTGCTTATTTGCGATATTTCTCGCAATACGTTTAAAACGTGCTTTTGTTTAATTGAATTTTAAATTTTGTTAATCAGGTGTGTAAGCTTTTGTTTCACGTGGAAAGTAATTCATAGATTAGTAATTTGAATCGATAATTCTGAAAAAATCAATTAAAAGTCGAGAATTCTTCGGATAGCCTCGCCGACATTGAGCGATTTCTCACCAATTTAGAGACATCCTAAAAGTTTCAATAAAACCATTTTCGCAATTTCTTAGTAGGGATTTCTAGTTAGAGTTTTCTCCGTGAGTAACTGTTATTTATTTCAATACAGCAAAATTTCTTCCTCTTAATAGGCATAGGTATTGACGTATATACTCACAAATTGTAATTGTATTAATATTTGATTATTTTTCGCATTAATCTTTGATGTTTCTTCAAGCTGAGCTGATGAACATTCCCAGTTTTCTACGTATGTGACAAGCAGCATTTCTCAACTTCATTCAAAGGGGGAACACTCTTACAAATTAGAATGCTCTGTGAGTCACCATACACTCCTTCGAATGAATTTTTTTCAATATACTTGTAATTTAAAAATACAATTAATTAAGCTTCAACTAATTATATATTAATATTATAATATATTCTGCAGTATTTAACGAAAAAGCGATGAACTTCAGAGTAAAGCATAAATTTTATTCTCAGTTGACGGAGACAGATAATTTAAAATATAATTTTATCCGTTACAGTATAACACACTAGCTTGCTATTACAATTTCCTCCTTGATAAAAATTTTCACATGTCTACAGAACGGTAAACTTTCAGAATAACATCTTTAAGTATTTTCTTACGTTGCTCAGCAACGGTCACACGATACAAGTAGGGCGTTGCCACTACAATATCAAGGACAATAAATATAATTATTTTTTAAACAGTAAAATATTACAATATCAATCAATCAAATTAACAGAGGAAAAGTTGTATTTGTCGAAACATCAATAACTTTAATTTATTAAAAACAATCTTTATCCTATTATTTAAAAACTAAACAAAAGTTGATACCCGCATTAATGAGATGAGTGACACGGGCGATTTTTGCACAGTTGTTTGTTTCGATGTATGTATGCTGTTAAGCTTAAATCTGAGAGCGGCATATACATCAAGTAGATTTTGGTCACTCGTTTATGTTTTAGTTTATCATAAAAACGCTTTCTTACTCACATATGTAGAAGTAACCTGAATTATAATTTTAAAGCACTGTTATACGTGTCACTATAATTCCGTTTTCACCGGTAGTGAGGTTCGGAAATGAGTCACATTTTCTGCTTGGAATTTTATTTTAAATCTGTCACTAGAGTGTTCAGCTAATTGTACTCTTTCATGCAATGACAGTTTGTTATTTTCAAAATCTCAGTGGAAAGGATGAGGAACAAATGAATATTAGTTATACACTCTTTGTCACAAAAAATATATGCACTCAGGAAAAACTACTATAACGAAACTTAACAAGCATGTCGTGTATGAGGAGTTAAAGAAATGATTACAAGTTCTTGACGAAAAGTCCTTTTATTAAGAAGTTAAGGCATAAAAAATGTTACAAATCAGTAAGCAGTATAGCCATCTCTAGCAGCTATACAAGCCGAAACACGGCGTTGCATCGAATCAAGTAAGTTACCTGCGGCAGATCATGCCATTATCTTTGCAACTGGGCAGTTAATTCACCAATATTCCGGTACGGCTGCCTTCTAAGCGTGTGCCAAATGTGCACTATTGGCGAGAGGTCTAATGACTTGGCAGGCCAGGGCAGTACGTCATATCCTTGAAGACATTGCTGGGAGAGTCACATAATATGTGATAGAGCGTTATCTTGCTGATAAATGGCACCTGAGCGACTTGATAGCATAAGCATCCCAACAGACTTTAAAATGTCTTCCACGTAACTGCGAGACGTCATGATGCTTTGAAGAACGACTAGAGGTGATCATGTATTCCTAAAAATCTCTACTCACGCTCTCACACCTTCTATATAATTTCCGTATGCCGCTCGAAAACAAATGCCGAATCCAATCGCTGGCCTGGCCGCTTCCACAAGGGTGTGCGTTGGGCATCAGCATTGAGATTGAATCGGGATTCATCGCTGAAGATCACACTCCTCCAGTTGGTGACACTCCAGGTTGTCCAAGTTCAGCAGCAATCCAGTCGACACTGCGTAAGATGTGGGGTCAGTGGCAGGCATCTTAATGGATGTCGGGAACATATACTAGCGTCCGCCAGTCGTCTCCGAATGGTTTCCTTTGATACCACCGGATGACTGGAAGGTGGTAAATGGCGTCGAATCGATGCTATCGACGTTGTTGGTGCGGAAGTGGCCGTTCTTAAGACTGCGCTGTCCTCGCGCCTCATCGACGGTAGACTACCCTTCCGTAACCCATTGTCGGCAACAGCGGGGAACTGCCATATCGCTCCGACCGAGGTGACGGGCGATACGCCTGTTCGACGAACCGGCTACTCTTATACGCCACTTCTTAAAGTCGACAACTGTTCGTGCTGCCGCTGGGTAATCTCAGAGGCATTTCTAGTCGCAATACCGTCCATTCAAGTCGACAGATTCGTTTGAATAGCCCTCCGGCACAAGCAATCATGCTTTTAAACTATCCCAGCTACGCTTTTCACATGCACATAATGCGCTTACCTTGTCTCATTGGCGTAAGAATTTAAATCGTTTGCATATCTCTTACCAGACTACATTCCTGCCAAGTTTCGGGATTCAGCCTCGATTTCTTCTGGCTGCATATATGTTTTTGTGACAGAGTGTATTTACCACTTGGAAAATAAATGTCAAATTGTGACGTCACGGTTTCGAGATGCGAACATATGTTACAGTATTATTCTTTTCAATTAAACTGTATAATTTTCTATTGAAAAGGAATCTAAGGTTGGAAACAGCGAAACATTTCTGAGCTTTATTCAATTAATCCAAAAAACAAGTTCTTTTGAAATCCCTTTAATTTATCCTTTGAGAACTGTTTCCATAAGTGGTCAAGAGGTCATATCAGAGCTTAAATTGCGTCGGAGCCCACCGAAGTCCAGCTCCGGCGCTTCTTAGTTTTAGGGATAAATCATAATTGTAGCCTGAGCGCACCGCAGTCCTAAATAAGAAGTCTCTGGCACGTCTTTAATATAACTAAACAACAATTTCAGCAGAAATCTGATCTCGAAAATTTTATTTTTAATAATAAAATTATATTAAAAATTGATTCGAATTTATGAATTCATGCTTCTCTTTCCTTTGGAAAAAAAATCCCTTAGATGGAAGTCCAGACATACGCAAACCAGCAACTCACACTTCATACTTCACAGATAGCATGAACGTTCTGAATGCGCTGAATTCCTTCCCCCAAAACATCCGCACACGGCAGCACTTAGAGAGATCCTCTTAACATTAGGCTCCTCCATTCCTTTAAATATCAACTGGGACACACCGGGCAGAAAGGCAATGAACGAGCGGATGAACTAGCTAAGACTGCAGCTCTCAAACCAGAAATTGACAAGGAAGTTCCGCTTTCCGCAGAAGTTGCAAAAGGGCTCCTCAAGACAACATTCGAAGAGACATGGTCATCACGATGGCAGGAAGAAGAGACAGGAACGATTTACTTACAACATCTTCCCAATACCTACTCTCAAGAGGCTCAAATGCAACCGACTCTTCCTCCAGGCCTGTACCAACCACGAGAAATTCCCAGCGTATTACAGACGATTCCTCAGACGGGACGTCAACTGTTCTTGCGGTTTCCGCGGGGAAGACGCGGACGCACTACATTACCTGCTGTCCTGCCCTCTGACAGAGCACCTCCGACAGCAGTTCTTTCCTTCCGACTACATCACATATCCTGTGAATAGACTGTTCACGGACTATTACTGCAACAAGGGCATCTGAGAGATAATGAGTGAATGAAAATAATTATATCCAAGAAACTACAGATAAATGTAAAATGTAGAAAGGAGGCCTAACCGTCAGATTTATAACAATGACTAGGATGACTTCCTAACCCTGTAGTGCCTTTAACTTAGTATGGCGGAACAGGTTAAGTAAAGTGACCAATTATTCTTCAGAAAGTACAATTAATTTATGACAGCGAGTAAATTTTTCGTTCTAACGCTTGTGTGTTCCCGCGGAAAAGCGCAATTACAGACTTTTTGGAACGATGTAATCCAAGACGAAACATGAAAATTGTCACTTGTTACTTTTTTTTTCTACTAATCCTCCGGATTCGTGAAAATTTGTTCCCCTGTCATCTTCTTGACAGCTGGAATTGTACTCAAAAGATACCGTGATCAGGAAATATTGGACTCTTCTCTTTTTGATTTCATACCTGCAGGTCATCCGATAAAATTTTCTTTGTATTTTTTTACACTGTTGATAACATTTTTTGTGATTTCAGTACTGACGCTTTAGCCATTTTGATGTTTTTCAGTGCTGCGATTGGAAAGATAATGGTCTTTATTTCTATCATCCCTCGAAGTAGTACATTATATTAGAGCTAAAATTTAACCGGAAATCGATTGAGCTATATCTTATTTTTTGTCTGAAACTACAATTCCAGCCGAAACCTCAAATGAGTCAAGATCTATTACTGTATTTTATTATTCAATTATTTACCATTTATTTAATAATTATTATATTTTTATTTAACTCATTACATTTTATTAAATCTAAATATTAATTGCTTAATTGTTCTAATCATTAATAAATCACTTTAATAATTAACGATTTAATTGTTTAATTATTAATTATTTTACTAATCCTTTTTTTTTTCTTATTTTTGTTCTTCTTTTCTGACAGTTTCCCACGGGGCACTTCTAATTTTAGAAATTAAGTCCTGGGTTATATAATTATTTTATTTCATCCTTTTCAGTGCAAATCAAAACTAATAGAAATAACCTTTAGATTAATTTTTTAAATATTTTATTTACATTTCTTTTTATATTTGTTTTAATTTTTAAGGTATTTTTAATTAATTAAAATCCGATCCTTGAAAATAATAACATCAAATTTTGCAAAACGGTTCCTCATACCCTGATGCATTTGCATGTAATTAAGAAAATATAGACGGCAGTGTAGCTGAGCTTTCTGAGATATTTGTGTAACTGACTGAAACTGGAAGTTATTCCTTGTTTTAAAAGCACTGAGCCTCTTGGTCGTCCAACCTTTTGCCTAGCACACATTCGGTTCGGTGATTTATGAATGCCAGATGTGAATGAAAAATATGGGGATGGAAATTTTGGCTCGTCAATGTGTATACTGTGTAAAGTATGGGTATGACTCAGTTTCAAAGAATTTCGATGTAAAAGAATGCAAGTATTCCGGGAAGTTATTTAATTTTTGTGTGTATAAATAAGCAAATTGTTGCTTTTATTGCTCATGAAGACACAGTATGTAACTTAATTTCATAAATGATTAAAATAAAAATCACTGTATCTAAATTACTACATGCCTAAAGTGTTACAGTAAGTTTTACGCGTATTCATTAGCATCCTAGAATGAAAACGCGTTGCCGTGTTATATCAGAGTTTTCGCAGTTTTTTATCGTGTAAGAAAAAAAAAACGTGTTATAAGAGCGGTAGATATATGATTTTTCATCTGCGTTAAAGATATTTTGTTAAATAACAAATGAAGTTAAAACAAGAAAACATTTACTCATTAGAGCTTAGTTCTCAAAGAGATGTATTTAAAATATTTCAAAAAATCTCAGTATCGTTCGTGAACCTACCATTCAGAATCTAAGTATTCCTCCATAATAACGAATAAAAAGAGAACGAATAAATATATTCCAACCAAATTCTAATGCGGAAGAACGCGACTCCAAAGCCATAGAAATGATGAAATTGGCGAATGATTTTGCGGTTTCATTCAAAATGAACGAATATTTTACGTGGACGATATTTTCATAAGCCTTTCTGCACATTCTAGCTAAATGTTATGCTATGAAAAATCATCGTTAAGTCGAAAATATGTGCTTAATTTCTGCATTTTAGGAAAACCCACCATTTAATGGTCTGCAGCTCGGTGAATTCGTTTTTCGAAAGTAAATAAATGGACGAAAGAATGTACTTGGGTTTTCAATAAATGGCTTTTACTGATCCCAGAACCGCACACAATTTAGAAATTTAGAATAAATAAAATTTTTTCTGCATTTCAGTTCGAGTTTTATACTAACTTATGAAATATACGAGTTTGAGGAATAGATATATTTGCTTTCGCGTAGTGTTAAGGCCATACGCTTCAAGAAAATCGATGCTGCAGATAAAAAGAAAAAAAAGAAAGAAAGAATTTTCATATTCTGAAAGTTATTTAAACCAAGCATTTCCATTAAAAATTTCAATACTTATATTTCGGTGGAAATATTTGATATACCATCTTTTGATACACTTTTCCGCAGTCTGTAATAATGCAATTGAGAGCTTTCCTTATGATGTTAAAAAAAACTTTAGGTATCATATACAAATTCCTCCCTCTGCTATAAAGTGGTTGCTCTTTCAAAAGGAAAAGCCAAATCAAATATGATTGAATTTAGATTTATTTCGATCTGTAAATATTTCAGTAATTAATATGTAGAAATTGGATGGCTAGGGGGATTTAAAGCTGAAATATGAAAAAACTTCTGCTATACACTATTCTTTACAAAAGAAGGTTTTTACTGGTAGGCGAATATTCCAAAGGCAATGGATTCGAGTTTAGAAATTCTTATACACTGTTTCTTCTATATGCTCAAGTTTGCTACCAACCCTTAGACATATTTTTTACACTGAGCAAAAAGGAAAAAAAAAGAGGACAATTCTATATCTCCCGTTCTACTGCGCCCATTGAGGAAATTCAAATTGCGTTTTTCATGTCTCCAAAGCGCGACTTAGGATCTATATTAGATTTATATATAGCATTATACTAACATAGCTTATTTTGACACAAAATGGGTTATTTTCTGAAATAACATACCAGTTTGTTTTCCATATTTCCAGTCTACGACTCAAATTATGCCTAAATATTAAATTTTGTAAAATGTGGTGCAAAATTTACGGAGAAATTCAAAAATTTAACTTGGCGAATTTTTTTTTCAGTTTGCGCCAAGAATAAATCACTTGGCGAACTTCTTAATACGTGGCAACCTATTTTCCTATCCCTTCCATCGTAATGGAGAGGAAAAAATGTCACATCATTCCTACTTTTTTACATTGTGCATGAGCGGGAAAAATGGTCACATCGTTCTTCTTTTCTAATAATTTCAGTAAAGCGCGTAAACCACCTTAGATGTTATTATCGCTTTCAACAAATATGCCCAATTTCAAAACGCGCCAATATATAAATTCACGTATATCTTCGAAAATTTTGAATGAAAAGCTCTAATTGTTTATAGGTATAGTTATAAACACGTCTACTTCAAGTTGATTGTAAAAGTTTTATAGGTTATAATTCAAACTGTTTTTCGAAAAATTTATAAAAATTATTTAAAAATACAAATTTTAAAAATAAATCTTAAAAAATGGGTGAATGTTGTTTGGAATGAACCTAAATTTTGAACTGTAAAAGAAGGAATCAAGTAATTTTAATAAAAAAAGGATATTATTAAATACATACCAAATTAAATTCACATTGGAAAGCTAAAATTTTGAGAGCTAATTTTTTTAAAACCTGCTAGTGCGATTTCTACGAAACTTGGCTACTTGGCATCATTTGAGTCGTAGAATCGAAGTATGGAAAAAAATGGCATTTCAGAAAACGTCCGATTTTGTGTCAAAGTACCTATATTAGAACAAAGCTATATATATATCTAATACATACTTTAAGTCGCATTTTTGGAGACATGGAAAACGCAATTTGAATTTCGTCAATGAGGCCAGTAGAACGGGAGATATAGAACTATCCCTTTTTTTGGGCAGTGTACGTACCGTGTTACCTCACATATTTTCTCCCAAGCTTTCTAGAGCTAGGTTCTGAAAATCTTTAAAATATTCGCGTAAATGTCCCCTTCTTCAATGCGTTCAGACAATGAGCTTCTCTGAATTTTAAAATAAATTCGCGCACGGAGTGATTGTTTTCGTCTTACTAACAAAGACAAACTATCGAAAACTGCCTGCGAAATCCCACCGATCCCATCCTTTTAAATGCTGAAATTTATGCAGACTAATACAAGAACATACCAGTCAGAGCGAAGCAAACACAAACTCACATTCAACCTACGACTTTGCGGTATCAGCTGCACATTCTCTTTCTCTAACTATTTAACATGATTTGAAGCCCAAGGAGTAGTAGAGACAACAATAAGAAGGGACGAGTTCCAAGTTATTAATGAAATAGATATGGAGGTATCTTATTAGATATCATATTGTTAATATTACTAATGTATTCTGATAGGAATGCAGATTTCGTTAAAAGAGATAACGTGTTAATCGTAGTTCCAGAAAGGTTTTTTATCCAGTTATAATTAGTTTTTGCTGGAAAATATTCTTTTATAGTTTTTCTGGATTAAAAAAGGTGCTTTATAATAAAATTTTCAACTCTATCTGTCAGGGCTGTGTGTTCGGTGCATATTTTTGACAAACATCTTCGTGAACTCCTTAAGTCCTGATCTGGAACAGGGAGCTGAATGCAGCTATGTTCTGTAGTAGATACTGTGAGTAAGTGGTAGAAGAACTGCACTTGAAAGGGATTTAAAATCCTCTTATTAAATACTATTATTTACAACCACTTCCCAACTCGGGAGGGATACAGAAAGTAAAGACCACACTTGGGTCTAAAATGAACAATTAAATAATTTAAACTAAAACTAATTAGAAATTAAACAGTCGTCGCTCACAGCGCTATAACGCGAGGTTGGCCTCTAATTAAATGGTGCGTAGCAAGATTTACTAATACTGACGCACTGGGATTTATTTCAATAAGAAATCACGTAAAGCGCTATGGCTTAGAATTTAAATGCTAGTCAGGAGAATGTCGAATAGAATGATCGTGGTCTGAGACTAAAAGCTCTCTCACACTGAGAGGTTTCTACCTCTGGTTTAAATATAACTTGGCTCCACTTCAAATTAGCATAAAGCTGAAAACGCGCGCTTCTAATAACGGGAAGTTGAAAATGAGAAGGGATAGAAAGATTTAAATTAAAATAAAACTTTGTTAGTTTAACTAAAACCTTACATATCTCCTAAATTCAATTCATTTTCCATTACCAAACTTTATAGTTTTGCAGAGGCTTGCATGTCTTTCTTTTTGACATATGATGATCACATGTTAAGTTTAAAACCAAATGTCTGACTAAATTTATTGATATATTTTCAGTTAATAGACACTAGTCAACAAGTCGTCCTTTATAATTTTCTTTTCGAAATTTTATTATGACTTGCGGAACCCTGAGAAATGGCTGGCGGAACATAGTTTGAAGACCATTGGTCAAGAAGAACGAAGGAGGGTAATCGTTATCTCAAGTGTTTTCGTTGTGTCATGTTAGACCCAGTTTGATTTCAAGCAATTATAAGTAGAAAATACATTCTTTTCTTCAGATTTAATTCCTCTACTTTACCTCATCTACGCAAAAAATGGAAGTCTGAAAAACGAAAACTCATTTCTTTCTGACCTCATCGGCTTAGTTACAAAATAAATTAAGAAAAATATTAAAAAAATGGAGTTCAGATTTTAACGATAGCCTAAAAGGATTTGTTAAGGTTTTTACTCTTTCCTGATCTCGCAGTTTACAAGTCTGCTGTTGTACTTATTCCAGTCAGCTTTAGTATTGAGCACCATTTTCTGCGCAATTACGTCATGTACGATTCAACTGCAAAATTACAAAAGATTTAAAAGCAGCGCATGTTTATAATTTCCTATGCAGTGTTGAGTGTTGGCATACGTTTATCTGCTCTTTTCAGTCTTTTCTCAGTTCATCATATTAATATTCAGTTTTCCTGTAAGATGGCTTAAAAATCGTTTTCTTTCTTTGTATTATTAACCTTTTTTTGTGTGTGTGTTAACTTTAGTTATTTGATATTACGTTTTCGCACTTACAAGACATAAACTTCAGTTCAATAGCAAAATCACAAAATATTTAAAAACATCATACCTTTAGAATTTCAGGTAGACTGGAGATTAAATTATTTTATTCCGCAAAGGGTTCCTCGCTTTCAGGTCGTTGAGTTTGTTAATTGAAAATGCATCTAAATTTTACAAAATATGAAACATCAAACTCGAAATCCGAAATTCGGACTTCCAGGTGCACGTATTCCGACGATTACGTTATTGAAAATTGGATGGCTCTAGATACCGTCGTTTTTTCACAATGCAAGGAGCATGCATACATGCACATTCTTCATTATTGAATTTCTTTACAGATAAACGCACGGTTATAGTATTTGGTGGCAACAATTTGAAATTCTTTAAAAATAACTCACGGCGATAGTATTTGGTGGAAATAATTCGCCGTTTATAGCGGACGACGCAACTTAATTTTTATAATAATACGTCGCGAAATTTATTCTCACTATTCGTCTTGCGGTATAATTATAAACCGATTGGTATGGTAATAATAATTGGCGTGGCTCCTTCGTAAATATTAAAACACTGTTCTTCTGCTTCCTTCCTTGTTATTCCACGTTACATGAATGAGGTTATACCATTTATACATTAAATATCTCTCACGCTACAGAGTGCAAACAGCGAATTAGATGACACTCTGTAGTTCCTCATTAGACCCCCGGTCAGGAAAGTCATTGACTTCTCGAAAAGCATGATCACACCTCAACTCAATAAATTCTGAATAGCTGTTCTGTAAGCAATGAAGCATATGGAAGTTCATTCCGTTCCTTTCGCTTCCTCAGGCACGAAAGCTGGGCAATAACTGTTTGTTTAATTAAAGGATTGCTGCAGAGGAACATAACGTTCACACTATGGGCGAATGGTTCATTAAAACTTCGTCCATATGTCGTGCCAATATATGTGGCTAACGCTTTGGGCTACTCGTGTTCTTGCACTTAAACCTAACAGCATCCGTTACTGATTTTCAATGAAAGCATGCTTCAAATGGGTTCAGCTTATGGCAAACAACATTATTCTAAATGAAGCAGCTTCAGATTTACTTCCGATGGTGCTGGTATGTAACTGGGGACGGAAGGGTCTTTATAGGAGTACTAAAATTTAAAAATAATTCAATTGAATAATTTTAAGGCAAATTTTAATTAAAATAATTCTTGTTTCAACGTTCAGACATATTACAGTCGGGAAAATTAACTTATTTGTTGTGTCGATAACCTTTCGGTAACTACACCCTGCTGCTTTAAAAAGGTACTTCAAAGTTCCCTGAAGCCATCCAAAATGCATATTAACAATGGAAATGACAGCTGCAGCAGATGATTTGAGCCGCCTATTTTTTTCTCCAGTTCATTTCAGTTTAATAAGCTTCTCGCGAATGAAGGCTGACTTGAGCTACAGTCTCAGACGAAGTGAAGAAAAATAAGTGTCTTGCGGTGATGGCGACACGCGTTACGATAGTAAATGAGGAGGTCTAGGTATGGCCTTGAAGTGCCTATTTTAATGTAACAGATCAGAATATTTGTTACCAAATGCCTAAAGTAGAGTGGAATATTTGACCGTGAATAATACCGGAAGGAAATCTTTCTTTTGGTAAATATAAGCATAATTTGCATTAAGATAGTACATCAATAAGGATTATTGAGATAATAATGCAACAAGAATCAGAATTTTCATAAGTTGCCGGACTAGTTCCAAAGATTGAATATCGAATCTTCTTCAGATGCAGGAATGAAAATGACTAAGCAGACGCGTGTGCTCACGCGTTAACAATAGATCAGAAATATCGAGGAAATTCCATTAAAGAAAGAAGCAAATTAATGTCAGGTGTTGATAAAAAAAAGAAAACTTTTATGGGATCAAACTACATAAAGCTGAGGCTCAAGATAGATTAAAATTTGAGTCATTAGCCAGAAGTGAAAGATTTTTATTAAAAAGGAACGCCTCTAGAAAATCCTACTCGCAAATGGAAGATATTGTTTAATAATTTTGGCCACAGAAAAATGAAAAACGTGATTTTCAGACCAACAGTATTAGGCTGCGTTCAGACGGGGGCATAAAGAGCATAGAGGCGTAGTCATAAGGGCATAAAATACGGGAGTTCCGTTCACACCTACGAGACGAGGTCTAAGCTGTGGCAAATGAAAAAAGCTAAATTTGAGCATGCGTGGATGTGTCTATAGCTTTCCCGCTCGACTGATTTCCCGAGTTCGCTCTGCTTGTTGCCGCTTCGTTTTAGCTTCACTCTGATTGGTCGACGCTTATCCCAAGTCGGCATAAAGTTGAAAAGTTAGAACCTTACGCCAAAAGCCACAAACTAGATTTTGTGACGTAGCACAGACTAGTTGCCTTGGCAACGCAGCTCGGCTTAAACCACTTATGCCCTTTATGCTCCCGTGTGAACGCAGCCTTAAGCAACAAAGGATTATGTGTTTTTTTTTTACCTTCAGTTTATGACAATTTAGATTATCTAACTAACAAGTTGGTTAAAATTTGAAATTTTACTATCTCTTCTTAGTTAATCACACAGCTCGTTCCTTCCAGGAACATATCTAGATTTTAATGAAACAAATAAAGGAAGTATGAACAGATTTTAATTGTAGCCGTAGAAGTTGTCTGAAGAGCTAGTTGGAGTCTGTGGCTAGGTATGCCTGAACGAGCGAGAACAATGAAGCTGCTGGGAATTAGCTCTTGGAAAATATCTTTCTTAATCTTGGACCACGTGGAGGATTCCATGGAAGTACCAGCCCAAAACGGTAACCTGCAGCTGAGACGTTAATGCGTTAATATTCGATAAAAAGTTGTTGTTTTTATTAGAGTAAATTGCACTGTGAAGTTCTTCGAGATTTCAGTTTTATCCCGAAACTAATGCATAGTTACGTAGACTGTTATCAATACAACGATTTTATGTTAAGGGATCAAGAACAGACTTAATTAATTTAAATTTTATTTTGTGTTTGTTTTCTGCATGACTTTTGACATATCACACCTATCAGGATAATTCGTATACGGGATTCATTGGCACCTAATAATTAAAATCCGCAAAGCTCGTTTAAGATTTGCTTATCGCAAAGATGGGCCCAAACACTTTCAAATCTAACATACGTGTTATTAGGTTTTTAAGGAAAGTTTCCCATAATGGTTTTCATTGTTTTTCAATAGATGGCCCTAGTAGCATTATTTCTCTTCTTACTGAAACTTTCTCGAAATTTATAGTCTCTTATTATCACGTAAGCAGTAGCGTTTCCTCCGCCAATTTCAGCTCTGCAGCTGAAGAAAAAGGTTCTGTAATCAAACCGTGGGAACATTCATGAAAATTACGAGCATTATTTTTGCCTTAGTAGCCAAACGTATAATTAATGTAAGGAAAGCAAACTGAAAAGGTAAAATATCATACATTTAACCAGGGAAGGTAACACTTTTAACATGTGGAAATTGTTAACTAATCTAGGAATGAAACGATGCATGGAAACCGTTAACTAGCCTGGTTAAAAAAATAGTTACCACTTGCTGCTGAAACAGGAAATGAAAGATTCAGTTTCGGGCATTTATTTGTGGAGAAGAAAGTCATCTATACCATCCCTGGGTTTCGAACCACCAATGTTTTAATTGATAGTTGAGCTTACTGATCGCTTAAACCACGAGAGTACTCTCGGAAAATGCAATATTTTTCTAATATGCTCCTCCACTTAAAAAGTGACTGGACAGAAGCACGCGTCAACATAAGAAGCATAGCCAACTTAATCCAAGATATGTAGAGACTTCGCTCATGATATTTTAAGTTCATAACTGTTAGATATTTTGGAGCAAGAAATGACAGAAATCAGCTATACTCCTGCCGGGATTCGAACCGCGAATCTTCCAACTGGTGGTTGGACATACTAGTCACTTAACTACGAGAGTAAACTCGGAGGAATGCGATAATACAACAATTTTCAACTCCTTTTCTTTGCTTACCATTCTACTTACAATAACAAATTTTAATTCTGCGCTACAGTTAAACTGAAATTATTTTTCGATTTACCTTTATCCTGAGATCAGATCTTGCGAGTGTGTTAAACGATAAATAAATAAATAAATAATAAAATTTAATAAATACTTAATATACTTAATAGTAATTTATTGCGTCTAATCTCTATTTCCAATTAACGTACAATTAATTTAAGCTTCCGAAAATGTTTTATTATTCTTTTTCTAAGATCCTCATAAAATTCTTCATTTTTAAGCACCTTTATCATTCGACAGATTAAAGATTTCGTTAAATTAAAATTTATATGGTGCGGAGTGCAGAGTATGTGGAACGTGTATGGAAACGTGTATGTAGTTTTCGACTTATAAAGTTTTCGTGTTTCATTGTGTCAGGACTGAGTGTTCTGTGCATACTTTTGGTGAACATATTCGTGAAGTAGTTAAAGTTCTGATCTTGAACAGGGAGCTGAATGCAGCTATGTTCTGTGGTAGAATAACTGTGGTTAAGTGGTAGAATGACTGCACGTAAGAAGGATTTAAAATCCTCTTTTATTAAACCACTATTATTTACAGCCACTTCCCAACTCGGGAGGGATAACAGAAAATAGTGACTGCACTGGTGTCTGACTTGAACAATCTAATAATTTAAAATAAAGGTAAATAGAAATTAAGTAGTGTTTGCTCACAGAGATATGAACGCGATGTTGGCCTCTATGCTGAACGATCAATTGTGCGTAGCAAGATTTAGCTAACACTAACCACTTAGATTACTTCAATAAGTAACAGCGCTAAGGCTTAGAATTTAAATACTAGCTAGTCAGGTGGACGTCGAACAGAGCCGCAATGATCTGAGACTAAAAGCTCTCTCACACCGAGAAGTTCCTCGCTAACCTTTAAATACCGAAAACATGGCTCCACTTCAAATTAGCATAAAGCTGAAAAGAGCGCTCATTCTAACGGGAAGTTGAAATAAGAACTTACAGGAAAGAGAAAATTAACATAAATCTTTGTTAGTTTAAACTAAAACCTTACAATTGTACTTAGAATGATATGAAATTATCCCAATTATAACAGAGACACTTCTGTATAAAATTTCGTATTTAAATATTATTGAGATGTTTACTGAAAGTAAAAAGGAACTGAATTTCTTCTTTGAAAACAATCATAAAAGCTAAATATGCAACATAAAATTGGAAATTATCACCTCAAAAAATGTCAGTTCTTTGTATCCTAATTTGCAATTCTCATTCTTAGAAGATGAATTTTCTAATAATTAGAGTATTATTTATTACATGCTTTATCTCAAGCCAAGTATCGTTTTTAAATCCATTTGCGTCAAAATGCTGTAAGACAAAATTTATTCAATTACAATAATAAATCATGTGCTATCATGACTCATTTAAATCACTGTGATTACCAATAGTTAAGTGTTGGTGCTTTAAAGTGTGATTGGAAAAAGTGTTGAAGACAAATATTAACACAATCAAACGATTTTTATATCTAAGTTACTGAAAACCAATAGTTCTTTTTCCAAGATAAAAGAAATTTTTAGATGGACCTATACATTATCCATACCAGTGATTCGATTATCGTCATTACTTCGATTTGACACCAGTAAATACTCTGTAGACAATAAAGAGAATCCTCTAGTAGAGAGGGAGAACAGACTTTTCTCTGTTATTCTGACCGGCTTTTCAATTAACCTGCTATATGATTCAGAATCCTTGAGCTTCTGCCATACGAAATACACCAAAGTAACCCCCGAGGGGCCCATTGAAATTAATTCGATGAAACGGATCATAGTTATAACTTCAGACAAGCGTGCGTGACCTGCCGTCCACACTGCCATCTAATTGAGTCGACGAAGAGGGGTGGTCCCAGAGGTTCTGTGTCAATAGAATCTAATACGAGGGCCTCTTTGTTAACGACCGTGAGGACCTGTCTACTATGTGAATAAAGCTCCGCTTTGATTCGGCAAAGCAGATGCATTATTGCTAGGCCTCAGAGGGATATTGCATCCACGTCGAGCAATGGGCACACATCGCGACGCAGCTCGCAAATAATGTTATTGAAAACGACAGTTCGCCATAAATTTGTTCAAATTCAGTTTAGTGATGAACTGTCATCTTTTTATGTGTTTTACAGTTAACTGCCTATGAATTATTGAATTAGAAACATCCTAAACCGCTAAGAAAATCCTTAATTTCGTAACTTACAGTGAGTTCGAAAAGACTTGATTTCAGCATTTGAAATATCGATTATTGAATAAATAATAACAATTGATAGAATTCCTTTGTTTAGGAGCGCACCATGTGTAGGTCGACATTTCTGCTCTTAAACAGCTTCACAAATGTTAAATTTCAGATTGAGCCTCACAGCATATTTCATTAACAACACAGAAAAATTGAGGTATTCAATTTGTAAGGCCTCGCTTAGTTTTGAACCAGTTATTTTATCTTAAATAGCTTTCTATCCTACGCTAGAAATTTACATTCTTGCCAGAATGTAAATTTCTAGCTCGTGTGATATTCAAAAGACGTAGAAAGAAGGTAGTATTTAAAGGTAGACTTTAGGCGGTAGAATAGGAGCGTGTTCTGGCTTACTGAAGGCCACGTCGCTAATTTCGATTCTCCTGAGAGTAGCGTTCTGCAACGCTGCGATTTTTGCCATCAGGCTTATCGCGCAGACCTTTAGGTCAGAGCCAACTTTCTCGTTGCTTTAATTGTGCACCTGATAGGCTAACCCTCAGCTAATTCACTATCTTTGATTTAAGCCATAACTGTTGGCTAGTGGCGCCTTCTGTTAACCTTTATTATGAAGGATCCTTTAACTCTTTCATGACCAAACCGAAGGAAGTTTCGAAATGAAGCTAATATTTAAAAATGAAGCTAATATTTAAAAATTTTTCAGAACCTTGTGCTAAACCCTACCAGAAAAATAAGTAAGGAAATATCGTAATAGTTCTTAAGCTATTTTCATTAATTCTAATAAAATATAGCGCATATATAAAATAATATTTATTCCTTATCAATCCACAATATGAGTTTTCGAGACAAACTCTTTCCTATCTTTCCCCTGGTGCGTATTTCGTGCTCCATGCGTACTCTTACCTTTATGCGCTACAGTGACTAGTCAGGCTCACCACTCCCGGCGGCCAGAGATCCCGATAACTGCAACATAAAAGAGCCTGGAGGTCTTACATATCATCAGTTGCTCCTGCCAGTACTATACAGACTGCTCTCGTACTTTACGACAATGAACTCTTTCATGACCAAACCGCCCTACACGGCTCTTCATTTAGGCGACCTCAACCGTCCGAGATTGCGATCTTGTTTTCTTCTATTCCCCTAAGGTATGCAGTAGCAGGTGCAGTTTTCCCAAATGCAATGTATCAGTTTACTGCAAACAGCTTGTCCTAAGAGGTTTAATTGTAGTTTCTTATCTTTAGGTTGCGAGTGACATTTCGTTTTTGTTTCTCTGATTTCAGTTTAAGATCTTCAGAATAGATTCATGAAGAATGGGATCAAAGGCTAATGGAATCTTTGTTAGAGCGTAGAAAGGATGTCATTCGAAATTTTCACACCTATTTTTGCGTTAATGGACGGGTAGGGGAGGAAATTGCTGTGAAACTGGAAAAGTATTTCTGGTGGTTCGGTAGTTTAAGCATACAAGTTAGCGAAGGGTTTGGATTTCAAAAGAGTTAAGCTTGCTTGGGCAATTGAGTTTCGGCGAGTTTTCTGAAAGTTACGTGGAACCACCAGGCTTGTGTTTATATACCCCGGTGACTAACCATTGTACAGATCCCTGCCGAAACATTAAACCACTGTCGGAGGGTATAACGGTAAGTACTACTGGCTGCTGTATAGTTGAACTTGGGTTCGAATCCCGGATACAGCTTGGTTATTTGTAAATATATATACGGTATCCTTGAAGCATGAGGGCCACTGACAAAAAGCAGACAAAAAATCTCTTCAAGATCCTTGGTGGTAAAGAAAGCGGGGTGAACAGCTTCGGATCTTGTCCACAGGTTGCTTTCTATCACAATAAGGACGGAACCGCTGACGTAAAATCAATCGCTCCCTGCGATGCACTTTACGCAAAATGGTGATAGGCCTAAATGGTAGCTGGAGGCAACCTTTCTGAACTAATGCTTGACTTTCAAAATTTCTGGCCATGCGAAGAGCGAGAATGGAATTTACAAACAATAAAATGAAACTCATACAAAACGTGCAATTAAGAACATTTTAATGAACTTTACGTAGTAGATTTTGAATAAAAGATTTAGCAACATTAAATCAGAAAACTTTTCTTTATTACGACTCCTTGACATGTGCTGAATTTTCTGGCGTATAAAACCGAAGCACTAAAGCCAAAACGTATCTTCTAAAAATTCGAGTAAAATGTGGAATCGACTAACAAGATGGATATAAAATATCTTAATGACTTTTATTTGTATTTGTTAAACAAGTTAATAATTATACTGAATAAAAGTTATGACTTTCATATTTATCATTTCAAGTAAAACATTAAATATATTTTCAAAAATAATTTTATGCAAGTGAAGTCGTTTCTAAATTGACTTATTTTTAAATACGTCCCACCGCATTAAGTCAGTCAGCATTATATGAAATTTGTATGATTATTTGTTTAATTTCTGTTTTCTGCCCCAGTTTCTGCATCATTGTAACTTTTTTTTCCATTCATCGAAGCGTATCTTTGGAATAAGATACTCCTACATAAGAGTATCTTTGAAAATTTTAATATTCGTACTGGATTCGTTTCTCCTGTAATGAAAAACGGGCAAAATTGTTCGGCGCAAAGTGTTTATTGAAAAACTGTCTTAGGGAGGTTTCAGTGTTATATTTACTGCTTTCAAAAACAGTGAAAACGAAGCGTTGAAATTTTTCCCGGGTACTTTTAATTTCCGGGTAGTTATAATTTCTCATTTTAAGTAGTTTAGTTTGAATTAATTTTAATAATATTAATCCATCATAATTGAACAATTAAGTGTATTTTGATGTTTGTGTTGCTTTTAAAGTTTTCGAATTTTTGTACTTACGTAAAAAACCGTCGACCATTTTCGCCCATTAAAGAAAAAACGCCAAACTACGCGATTTTTCGCCAAAAATAGAAAAGTCTTCTTCAACCACGCTGGGTTTGGTGTAAACGTGATCACATGAGTTAGTTATTGAGTAAAGAATCCTTTTTTCCCTCTTTTAATAATTTTCGAAAAAAAAAAGATTAAAATTTGGGACAGAAGAGCATGCTGTTGAATATTTCCAAAGTTATGGCATATTACCGACCTCAAAAAATGTGTTAATGGCCACGATATGGCAATATTATGGAAAAAATAATGGAAATTTTTAATGAAAAATTAAGTATAAACAAATGATAGTATAATAAATTTGAAAGGAAAATAAGAATAGTGTTTTTTCTTGTATTTAGTAAACGGTTTTTTTTTTGTTTGGCACGATTGGCGCCCTCTTTTGTGGTCGACGGGATTTTCCGTAAGTACCCAAATTTTTATTGTAAACTTTGTGAGCTTTTTAAATCTTTTGTTGCTGTGACTTATCTCAGATGTCTTATAATAACATCAGAACACACCCGCGATTTCATCGTGGAAAGAAATGCAAGACTGCGCCTATCGTTGGCAATAGCCTTGAGCACCATACAGGTGACAGTATGATTTTGCTCAGTTTTTGACTGTAATTTACAGTGATTTCGCAGCCAATTTTGAAGCAGAGCACCCATCTTTCCCTGCTACTAACCTATCGAGAAGATTTTCATCCTGCCATAATATACTTAGAGCTTCCCCGTGCAGCACAGATGCTATATAATGACAAACATCGATGCCTTCTCCCGGATTCGAACCCGGGCGCTTCGATACGGTAGTCAGCATCGTTAACCACTATTCAGATTGGCGGCGCTTTTATATATCATTTTGTATGTTTATAATTTCTTTGTACTGCACGTTTCTAGACATTAGTGAATAAGTTTGCGTTAACAACTACTGTTACTGTTACTACTAACTACTGTTACAACTACTGTTACTACTAACTTACTGCGAAAAATAAAAAATAAGTATGCAATATTCAAGTAAAATAAAAAAAGGGGAGAGGAAGAGAAAGATTTTTAATTTTAACGTCGCAACCAGAGGGCTTGTTATCCTTTCGATGAGCTCTCAGTTTATCTATCTTGCAGTTCCGATTTCTCGGACTCCTGTTAAAACAACCTTTTTGTGTATTTTTAATTTTCTTAGTAAGCATCGCTTTTTTCGCTCTTAAAGCACATAAAATTCAACGTTAAAATCATAACATTTTAGAAGCAGCATATTGTTTTACAGTTCCTAATAGTGTTGTTATTAGTGAAGTGTTATTATAAAATTTTCTATTTTTTTCATTCTTTTCTCAGTTTATTATACCAGCGTTTATTTGTTAGTAAGATGACGTACAATTTTTTCCATTTCATTATTAAATTTTGCTTTTTAAAATTTATTTATTAAATTATATTATTATTATTAAATTTTAAATTCGCTATTTCTTTTGTTTGTAGTTTTGAATGTCTCGCACTTATGCCACGCAGAGTTCAACAGCAAACTCAGAAAATATTTTAAAACAGCATATCTTTAAAATTCTGGGAAGAGCGCTAAGTGCTGTCATACATTTTTTTTCGTATTTGTTATATTATTTATTTAAAAACAGTACATGGTGATAACGCTGCCTGGTAACATCATCCTTTTATTTACATTGTCACACATTTTTTTACATTCTTTATATCATTTCTTTAAAAGTAATATATAGCTGTGACAATTGGCGACAATACCCGTTTATTTGAAAAGTGATAAGGACAAAAACCGAAGATTGAAACTAATAGTACATCTGCTGCTAATGAAGAAAGTAACTTTAAAAAAAGTTTTTTCTAAGTTTTGCGAAGAGTAATAAATGACAACCTATTGCTAAATCAATATTAATTTGATAATTTCTAATTTAAAATCTCTTAAATATAATCGCATCTAATGCTCTAAAAACAGCGCAATATTTCATAAATTCTTACAGATTTTCATGACTATATTAACTTTTTAAATCGAAGAAATAATTGTTTTTTTTTAATATTCTTTTCCAAGAAATTCTTACATTATTCTTTTATTGTTTATCGCAATTTTCTTAAACAAAGCGAAGATTAAATATGGAAAAAGAAAAACGTAACTTGTAATTCTTTTACCGAAGCTAATAAACAGCATTTACGAATGCTAATTTCTTTCCGACTAATTGAGCTATTTAGAAGGCGATTCAACGTAGCACGAATTTCGCCTTCCGTTCAAGCTTATTACGCAAAAGCATTTGCTGGCAAAACCACGCAATTCGAAAATTGCAAATTTACGTCACCGTGTAAAGGAAGAAAGTTCAGACTTAGAAACGACGGCACGTGCTTTCACTTTTAATACAAATCAAAGAAGACAAATTAGTTTCTTTAAAGTTATTTTTTTCGTCTAATTCGAATTCAATCAGTGCTAATATTTTCATATTTTTTTCTCTTAATTTATTCGATTGGTTCCGCTCGAAAGCTTTTCGCGCGCTGAGTAATTTGACAATTCATCCTAAAATAATTTCTGTCTTAAACGAAAAAAACGTGGCAACGCGTCAAGAATTTTAAGCAATAATTTTGGCTTCGGGCTTTACAAAAATAATTTCTCAACATCCATTTTTTTATAAAATGAATGGCATTAAAGAGATGGTAATTGATGGAATACATTGGATGGGATTGAGAAATAAAGAGAGGAAAAATATATGCAATGATGGACATAAGTGAAGAACGCATTTTGCATTTCTCAAAAAATGGGAAAAATTGTAAAATTCATTATTTTTATCAAAGAATATATAATTTATGTACTGTTTGGAATATTAGAAAGATAAATAACAATTGCTGAATGACATTAAATAAGAGAACTCAAAAAAAATTCTGAAGGCTTTTAGATTTTATATTATGCTCAAATGAGCATTTGTTTCATTTACAGATGCATACGTCTTTCGAGAACATTGGGGCTAACGCCACACTGGGGTAAAAGTATTTAAAAACAGCATTTAAATATTTAAAAATAGCATAAAAACAGCATGTCTGCTTCCAGATTGTTAATTTCCGATAGTCTCTCGCTGTGGAGGTAAAAAAGCTTTATTCCCTACAATTTAGCCTCTGCTCTCTTTAAAACTGTAGAGGTTTTTATCAAAAATTCGTTAAAGTTTTACAAAATAAGAAATAGACTATAAAATCAATTTAAAATGTGGGCGTCCAGGTGCTCATGTTCGAGTGGAAGATTATGTTACTTAAAATTTGACGACTCTAGGTGAAGAATAAAGATAGCAAAATTTAGCTTACTTTTGTGCACCCAGCAGCGCGGTTAAATCTCCGAAACTTTATTGGTGACAGGGATATATCCATTAATGAAAGGATGCATACTTAAGCATAAATCACATTTATTCAGCCGTAATTAAATAATATAAAGCGATGGATACATTAATGTTTGCATACAAGCACATACGAAAGCTTAATAAGGAGTAAAGAACAAGAATATTATGGGATATAATAATTGGGTGTGATTGACGTAGTTGGTGTGGTTGATGCGCGCGCACCTTGGCATTTCTAGGGTTACCAGAAGTAAGTTTAAAAATAACATTTTCTTCTTCTCCAATGCCTGATTAATTTATAACACTAGGTACCATTTTTTTCACAGTTCGAGAAACGTACACGTATTCATGTAGATTCTTCACTATTTAGCTTTTTAAATACAATACAGGGCGGTAATTTGAATATAATGAAGGGCGATAATCTGGGGACAACAATGTGAAAAGTAATGCAGCCGTTTATAGTGATTCGAGGCAAAATGCCGTTTTGAGACCAAGAGCCCTTGTCTCAAAGGGGCCCACTTGAGACTCTCAGAATGAAGAACAAAAATGAATGCGCAGTGATGAAAATATCGCAACAAAATATGCTCAAGAATTTTATGGCGTATATCTGTTTTTGTTAATAGCCTTGAGCTTATTTGGCATGGAATTCACAAATATTTTTATTGTTTCAGAAGAACGTTTATCCCGTTCTACTTCGAGAAACCTTTTCATGTGGTCCACATTTAGTGTAGCGTGTTTCTTTATTCTGTTGTCAAGTTCTTTGCAAGTCATAGTTCGTTCTTTGCACCTCATCGAACTTCATCCTGTTGTCAAGTTCGATGAGGCTTAGGTAAAGGGATTAAGCTGAATACCTGGAAGCGTAGGGTTCGTGATTGAACAACAACAAATGGACAATATATGCTGTATGGGAGGTTTCAGATCATTGTCCTGTTAGTAGAAGTTGTTGCATGAATGAAGCTTATCGGTAGTCTGTTGAAGATTACGTTTAAAGATATTAAAATTATATGCTGATCCATTGTGCCATTAATGAACTCAAAATTGCCGATACTTGCATTTGATGCTTGAACATGCTTTTCTGGAAGCTCAGTTTGCGGTTGCCTATAAACTAAATTCCTCGCAACGAATTAATAAGAAAGTGCTTTCATCCACAAAACAATGCATTCGAGCAAACCGTACTATGTTTAATCAAATGCTGCCTTGCAAAAGAAGCATTCCTTTGCTTTAGATTAGTTTTGCTGATGTATGATTTTTTTTCTTTTCACTCTAAATTTATCACCAGTCCAGTGAAAAATCCTACGGATAATTTTTGTACGAATTACTTTGTCTCGCTTGGGTATCGTTACGATAGCATTTGAGGAAATTTTCGAATTCACTTTAGCCTTAGATTAAGCACATGAGTAACAAGTATCCCCCCATCGATATTTGCCGCAAGTTTGCAACATTGTGTGTTGATTTTCGCAGCCACGCCTTTGATTTTCGTTGCCGCGTAGCTGAACGTTAATTATGAGTGTTTGTTTAACGACAATAACACGAAAATGATTTTCCTTATTACATTTTCATTAGGTGGGAGACACCTGTCGCCCACATAGTCAATTAATAGCGCAATACAAACGTATGCGCTTGATGCAGGCTTAACAATATCGACAACTGTCTCTTCTCTACAAGTCGGCATTTCTGGGCGGCCACTTCTTGGTGCATTGACTACACCGCCAGAGAAACACGTTTGAAATTTTTTATCATGCCACCCGTTTCAAATTTTTTACCTCAGTTGCCCTGTATTGCAACTAATTATTGTTCAATAAATACTGGGCCCGGGCGACAGGAGAGGAGTGAATTTCCGGATGGGCGCTTTGGTCGGCTGAACTGCCATCCGGATGGATGCGGCGTTGGGTTCGGGCCCTCGATGCGAGGCATTGATGTGACCCCACACTCTGGTTAAACTCTAGACAAAGGTGGACGTGGCGCTATACCAATTACCCAATTGGCAGAAGGATGGTGTCCACGTCCTCCGTCGCATATCGCATGCCATGGTTATTTTTCTTTCTTTAATCGCAGTTTTCACTCGCTTACTAGTCATTTCAGAATTTCGACGAACCACACAGAAATGGTTCAGGTTGCGGCCCTACTACGGGTAAAAAAACTATTATCTGCCTTAATCACTCCGACTGGCATGTACAAAATGAAGCAATATAACTTAATTTGCGTAAAATTCAGCTTTTATATTGATTTTTTATTTTCATGGCATGAAAATTATGTTTATTTTTGAACGTTTATTAATTTGAAGTATAATTTAACATTTTACAGCTATCTGTAAAATATTCTATAAGTGTAAAATATTGTTATGTAATATATTATTACGAGTTTCGTATTTAGTTAGTTAATTTTAGTGGAGTTATAATTAAAATTGTTTTATTTCCCCGTGCAATGCAGCACGAGATATATTTTAGGAGCAATTTACGCCGCAAAATTAATAATACAAGAACACGTGCATATAACGTTGAATAAAAGTTTGTAAGGTTTTAGTTAAACTAACAAAGTTTTATTTTAATTTGCCTTTTTCAATCTGTTCTCATTTCAACTTCCCGTTAGAATAAGCGCGCGTTTCAGCTTTATGCTAATTTGAAGTGGAGCCAAGTTCTATTTAAACGAGAGGTAGGAACCCCACAGCGTGAGAGAGCTTTTAGTCTCAGACCACTGTTACTCTGTTCGACTGACTAGCTAGTATTTAAATTCTAAGCCTTAGCGCTGTTACGCTATTAATTATTGAAGTAATTTTAAGTGCGTTAGTATTAGTTAAATCTTGCTACGCACTGTTTAGTTTAGAGGCCAACCTCGCGTTTATAGCTCTGTGAGCAACGACGACTTAATTGCTACTTAATTTTAGTTTAAATTATCTGATTGTTCAGTTTAGACCCAAGTGCGGTCAGTATTTTCTGTATGCCTCCCGAGTTGGGAAGTGGCTGCAGATAATTGTGGTTTAATAAAAGAGGATTTTAAATCCCTCTGAAGTGCGGTTCTTCTACCACTTAACCACAGTTTTCTACCACAGAATATAGCTGCATTCAGCTCCCTGTTCAAGATCAGGACTCAAAGATTTACACGAAGATGTTCGCCAAGAATATGCACCGAACACTCAGTCCTGACAAGTTTATCTCGGTAATTGATATTTTAATTTGAAAAAATGTAATTGGCTAATATGTTGACCGTAGCCGTAATTCTACTGTTTTTGCTTTCCAGTAATTGCTAGAACTCTCTCGTGCGGCAGATTTAAAAGCTATAAAAACCGGAGAAATACATCTCAGCTCAATAGTTGTTTAAGCGAGCTGTTGTAGTTTACTTTGGCCCTGTTGTAGTTTTGGGAACGGATTAGCTTTATCTGCACTTTGGATTGGATTCTATTTAACGTTTCAGTAGTTTGAAACATAGCTACTGTTTATACTGCATGATACTGTGATATGGTACGAATATCTTTGAGGAATTATCCAGTGCCTTTGTTTAATTTCTTGTGATTAGATCACAATTTATTAACTTTTTATCGAACTTGTGCATCCAATCTATTATTCTAATTAATCTGTTCAATCTATTACGAGCCCGTACGCACGCAACAATATGTCTTGATAAAAATAATGAGTTTTACAATTTTGCCTCCATGCTTTGAGAAAATTCAAAGTGTGCCTTCCCTCATGTCCGTCACTGCCCGTCTTATAACAAATTTAATTCGAATTGCGTATTCGCATGCCTAGCAGTATATTTTAAAATAATGATTCTTGTTTTATATTAAATATACTCCATTAAAATAACAATCATAAGTGTCGTATTCACCAATATATCCAATCTAATATACAATGAACTTTAAAGACTAATTTATAATGAGTGAAAATTAAAAACATTGATTTATTTAATTTAAAATATCACGCCGAATGGTGATTATTACGCGAGATTTTAAAGCAACAGGAATCGCAGTAATATTCGTAAATTTGCAGGACTAGTTTCGAGGGTTTAAATAACGAAGGAGAAATATTGCACACCTACGAATATTACGCGAAATCTTGTTTCTTTAACTCCTCCAATCATATTGAATTTTTTACAGTTCACTTATTGTGTTTTTTAGTAATCTAAGTTCGTTACCTTGAAACTTGGAGTAAGAATAGTCGAAAACCTCTAGTGCAGGGAATCTCATTCCTTTTGTTGCATCGATATTTTCTAAAAAAATAGTTTCCTTCATCGACCCCCTTACATTTTTCTCTCAGGGGTGGCCACAGCGTGGCTCGCGAACTCATGTGACTCTTGCAGGCGAGCGGCGCGGCCTGCATAAGAATGAAATAAAACACATGTACGAAATATGGTAAACTATAATTACTCGATATCCATAAAGTAAAGTAACTAATTTTCATTTTTTTAAAGTAAAAAGAAGTAACTATTTTTGAGAAGAAAAGAAAAAGAAGTAACTAATTTTCATTCTTTTTTAAATAAATTTGTCAGATATTTTTCCAGTTGAAAACCTGTTTCGCTCTTTTCAAGCGGTATAAATATGGACTCGACGCTCTCGAACTTTCCGGAATTCCAACATGTGGCTCTTACTAAAATTAACTACCTCTGACCTATAAGATAAAGTACATAAAATAATCACAATACAAGTAATTGCGCATAAATGACTTAAAGATAACGATTAGACTAATAATATGAACAAAAGTTTTGGAAAAAAGTGTTTAATAGACAGTGTATTTATAAATATCAATATTGTTGCGTTTTACGGGTTCGTGGATTTGAGAGCATCCGATGAAAACACGATGCAGAACAGTAAAAAGCCCAATTTACTTACAAGAATCACTATTTACAGCACAGTTCAAAAATTACCTTTAAAAGCGTCGAAAATCTACAATAAATACGCTGAAACAATCAGCAACACAGCTTCAGGCTGTAAATGTAAAGGTAGCTTCACGGCAACACTAAACGTATAATAAACACCGTGGAACAATCACCAATACACTGTGAAGCTATACTGTAAAGGTAGCTTCACGGCAAAGCACTATCTCGATCGCTTTCCGTTCACAAAACTCTCGCGTAACTTAGCACTCACAGTAAGCAGCTATTCTCACAATTCTCACAATGCCGGCTCTCAGAAACGCAAGGGTTTATATAGCTTTTCCTTAGGTTCCACAGGTTTCGAGAAATATCTCGACAGGAAGTTATTCTAGAAGATTCCCGATTGGACCATGGGATATCGCCGATTTGGTCGCCAAATGGGCGATAAAGTCGCCAATCTGGCAACCCTACCATACACTATTTTATGGCAACCCTAGTGCTATGCCGGAAAGCTTACATACAGGCGCAACCGCCGAATTTTTCGCAACAATATGTTTCAAATACGAAATGATAGATTCTAATTGCACAGAAGTTCGATTTTAATCAACGTAATGATTATGCATTTGAAGTTGCAAGGTTGCAATTATGCAAGGTTTTCAATATTTACCATAAAATTACTTAATTTAATCCTTAAATCGTCTCGTTCAGAAATATTAAAACTGCTACTTTGTTTCCGTAGTAAGTTATAGGATACTTACGCAAAAACCCGTCGACCATTTTTGCCTGTTAAAGAAAAGACGCCAAACTACGCGATTATTTGCCAAAAATGGAAAAGTCTACTTCAAACACGCTGGTTTAGTGTAACCTCGATTACACGTGTTAGTTATTATTCTGGAGTAAAGATTCCTTTTTTTCCCTCTATCACGTATTTTCGAAAAAGAAAAAATGATTAAAATTTGGGACAGAAGAGCATGGTGTTGAATATTTCTAAAGTTATGGGATTTTACCCACCTCAAAAAATGTGTTAATGGCCACCATATGGCGATATTATGGAAAAAATATCTGATGTGTACATCACATGACTTCCTTGTACGGAATATTAATTTCTACACAAAACATATTGAATTAACAGTTAACGAATTTTGAATTAATCTACTTCGTCGATAGAGCATAAACCGCAATAGAATAAATGCACTCTTTAAAGTTTACTATATTTATTTACCATAGCCACACTTCGGCGCTAGGTTCACTTAACAGCGTTACATCTCTTTCATTTCATAACTCAGAGTGAGCAAAAATTATAGCGTCTGAAGAATTACCACAAGTTTTATTCAAATACTATAATATATCTAAAACGATGTATATAAGAAACTGAACAAATAAAAAAGGAACAGTTTTTCACAGACGATTCAGCGCCGCTTATCTAATGCGCATGCGCTACTAATTACTTCAGTTGTCACTTCGCGGTAAGTCAAAAATACGCAAAACATTCAAAATATTTTCATTAAAAATTAAAAGATAGAGAAAAACATAAAACACCAAGTACAGTTAAAATATTAATTAAAAAAACAATTTTTACAATTAAAACAACGATTTGTACGCGAAAACCACCTAATAACTTAAATGATAATTCCAGAATGAATCAAGCATAATTTAATTCGCAATAATGAAAGAAGACTTTACTTTGTTGTTGTGAAGCGTAGTTTCTAAGGATTGGCAACACATCCACTCTTCTGCTAAGCTTCAAATGTAAACAAATATGGCCTCTATCGTAACCCAAAATTAGGGTTGACAGCATTTAAAAAAACTTTCAAATTGCCGATAATTTCACACTTATTGTATGTAGGTTAACTAAGGCCATGGAAATCTTAACCGGAAGATAAGAACAACATAATTCAATTATTTTTAAAGCAAAAAATGCACAATTTACGAACTTATAAGAATAAAGAAACTGAGGTCACTGAACCGAATAATAGAGTTGACCCATATATTTATATACTTTTGGTGCAGTAGATTGCAACCAAAATGCGAGGTGGACATCTACATGTTGTAGCAACCCTATATACAAAATTTCAAGATTTGGGGGGAAAAGAGTCTTTAATTCTGTCCTTACATACGGATGTCACTCAAAAACATCGTTGAATTGCATTCGATAGCGGTCAGTTTGTTATCGAATTTAACAAACTGACCATATTTCAACAAAAATATCGGTCGGAATAGATATTTCGTTGAAATATCGTACCCGAAATTTTTCGCGATTACAATACTTCCGTTTTACTTCGCACAAGGAAGTAATAACGGAAATTTTTAATGAAAAATTAAACATAAATAAATGATAATATAATAAATTTTTAAGCAAAATAAGAATAGAACTTTTTTTTATATTTAGTAAATAGATTTTTTTTTGGTGTGGCGCGATTGGCGCCGCCTGTTGTGGTTGATATGATTTTCCGTAAGTACCAGTTATTAACTTGATTAAAGCCATATTCCACTAGGTAAGAAGATGGAAAAGTTACTATAAAACAGTTTTAATTTCAGGATATTTCTCTCCGATGACTTTTAAACTCCAAACATTTAGCGTGCACATATGTTTTGAATAACACTTGATGTATTTAAGATACAATAACACGCCGAACAAATATTAATTTAGAAGTCAAATAACAAAAATCAGCGTTATATTTTCAACTTTTCACTGAACTGAAATCTTTCTGTAAAAATTTGAAAATATAACGCTGATTTTTGTTGTTTGGCTTCTAAATTAATACTTGATGTATTTGTTTGGTAAAACTCAATAAACAGTTCATTATCAGCTTTATTATACGCATATTTTTGTAGTCAATTGGATCTTAACTACGCCGATAAACTATCGATGCATGTTCGGTTATCGATCATCACGAACTTCATCGACTCTCGGGCCGTCGAAACCGTTTACAGAGGCTGTTCCCACATTTTTTAGACGATGTATATTAAATTACTTAAAATTCTTGTGTTTTAAAAGTTCCATTTGATATCCCTTATTCTGAACTATCTTTCGACACCGCAATTTCCAGGATAATAATGCCTTTTGAAGTGTCAAAAGAGGTATTCTATCCCATTCGTCCAGAACAGCTTTCCAGAGTCCCGTTAGGGTTTTGGGACAACGTTTGGATAATGCAGTTTTTAAAAGTCCGAAACACAAAAATCCACAGGTCACACATCGGGAGATTTAGTAGAGATATTAGTGAAGGGTATGGACTCGATACCAGTTTTTTATTCCATTTCTTTTAGGAAATTTACGGTGGGTTTTGATGTGTGACTGCTAGCTTTGTCCCGATGGAGTTCACAGAGGGATGGCACTGTGGGTAAAGCGATGGTGTTTCGTTCAGAAAAATTGGCGATAAAATATGTTCCTGATAGTATATGGAGTTAATCTTGACATTTTTTGCACTCTCTTTATTTTTAACTTGCCATTATAATAAAAACCAGCAACAATCATGAATCCCTTAGAAAAACTTTTCGATTCTTTGAACTAATTACTTAAATTTTTTTCTCACCTTTTATGACAATAAATGGCTCTTTTTTTGTTACAATCATTTAAATACTCCCATTCTTCATCTATTGTGACAATTGTTTTCCATTTTCTTTGGATAAGTGTTTCTCATATAGAATTCTGCAGCGTATCCCGCGTCGAGCGATGCGCTTTTAAAGAAGACGATGCACATTGCGTTTTTTCACTTTCTTAAGATTTAAATCAACGTTTATCATTTGGTTTACAGTGGACATCGAGCATTTTAACGATTTTGCAACTGTCCGCTGACTAGGGGGATTTTCTTTTAACATTAAACAACGTACCTTCGCAATAGTCGAAAATGTCCGTTTTTTCCTTGGATACTTGTTTGGAATTTTTGTTCCACTGGAGGCTCCAATTTGACGTTTTTTTTCTTTCTTGTTGATGATATTGCCTAGCGACGCTTCAGTTATCACAAAACCATGACTCTCAGATCGTTTTTGGATAACGGAGTATGCAGATTTCTCTTCGGAAAGAACGTTAATGTAGCCTTCGAACCACTGCTTCATTAAATTCGCCATTTTGCATAAAAACAAAACTTTTAAGCCCCAGACGATAATTTTGACTTTGAAAAACATAGTACAATTGCAATTACTTCCTTTGCAGCAAACGATTTTTTATTACCGCTTACCAAAATCGTCTAAAAATGTGCGAACAGCCTCTGTATAACAAAAAACACATAACGGAAGTGTCTCTCAAAATTTTTGATTTCACATTTTAACATTTTTTTTGTTAACTTCATTTTATTTCAAACCTCTAAAATTCGTGTTGTTCATTAAACTGAAATTCCTTTTGACTTTATTCACTTATTATGTAAGTAATGCGTTTGCACTTCTCACGAATCTAACGGTGTTTTGCCGATAACAGTACACTATATAGCAAAACATCAATTAATAAACAACCGCAGCACTACAAAAATACATATAAACCAAAACACGGCCAAATAAGAAAATCATATATAGTAAGCTCTCGTTAACATAAGTCCATAAGATCGAAAAACAAGAGTTCATGTTAAAAATTAAAGAAAATGAAATGAAATGTAAGTACAATATCTGAAGACGAAACGGACTAAAAAAAATCCTAATTTGTGCTAATCGAAATTTTCATTAACCAATAAAATGTTTTTAAGATCATATACATGACTCCCGGGAAAGAAATGTTGTTCATATTAACCGAGTGTTCGCCTTAAGCGAGTTCGAGTTAATGGGGCTCACTGTTTGTGTTAGTCACACAAATTTACAACCATATTCTTTCGCGATCAACCTACAATGTCTCTTTATATTAGTGTCTAATCGACTTAAATCTGTAAAAAGTCTTCCTTGTGGGATTGCATTTCTACGTGGAGGATTTTCGATACATCTCAGCTAAACGGTATTGGCGACAAATGAGAATTGGCGCATTTTTAACCCTGGCGAAAAACAGAAGATTACGCACGTGCAAACATAGTTACGTTTGACGTATATACGCAGTTAGTGTTCTTTCTCAAGCAGTGGAAATATTCTAGATGTTCGAAATTTTAAGTTATTTCTTTCTATTTGTGAAAAGTAATTTTGCAGTTTATTTAAAGATGTGTGATGTGATTTAGGATGGCATAGTGGTCCTTTAAAAGAATTTGACAAACAATCGTGGTATGCAAGTTTTATCGGAAATGAAATCATCTTGTGACAACCAGACAGCAGATTTTGGGTATGTTTTACGCATTCTGTATGCATGTTCTGTACGTTGTTAGTTATGCACATAGCTCACGTTAGGTATTGTTGTTAGTTTTAAATATATACGACACTAATATATTTCTATGTTACTTATGTAGTACAACATATTATATAATCGAATCGGTGGTCATGCATAGCGTGTTTGAATGTTTTTAATCTTTCGTCGAAGAGAAAATATGCACTTCCGAAAAAAAAAATGTGTGAAATTTGGAACCTAGCTACTACAGATGCTATTGAATATTTCCAAAGTTATGGAATCTTACTGTAGTCAAAAAATGTGTTAATGGCCACGATATGGCGCTTTATTTAAAAACTGAGAAGAAATGACGTTGCAACGTTAAGGCTTGTGCGAAGCGAGTGTCAATTTGAAAGGGAACGTGGTTTGAGGGTTACAGTATATATCCTTAAGAAAAAACAATAAATTTTTTCAATATAATAAATTCGAAATAAATGGTAATATAATAAATTTGAAAGAAAATAAGAATAGAATTTTTTTTCTTGTATTTAATTAGTAAATGGGTTTTGTTTTCGTTTGGCGCGATCGGCGCCGTATTTTGTGGTCGACCGGGTTTTCCGTAAGTACCAAAATATACTGTACATTATTTCAGCTTCAAAAGAATTTGTGGTAAAAGTTTATAATTGGGTGCCCCTTGTTTTTTTGGCGATTCTTTTCTGACGCCAAGATCGGCGCCAGAAAGGCACAATTTCAAGATGGCCGTTACACAACACCAAAATAACAAGTCAAAGAATTTCACAAAATCCGTGTCCATGTACACATCGACCTATTTTCACTTAAAAAAACATCAGAGAATTGCACAAACTTAGTCATTGCACATTCCCTCGACTTTGCATATCGATTCATTTTTAATTAAATAAATCAAGAAGCTAAAACCATGTTAAAACTCTCATAGTAACCAGAAATAGGGTTTCATCGCCAAAACTGAACAAAATTTTTCGCCAATCGAAAGAGCACCCAATTCTACACTAGAACCGAACTGGTAAAAGAAGTCAAGTTATGCAACTTATATATGTATGTACGGGATAGTAAAAACTAGTTTATAAAAATTTAGGAGAATAACCTTTGTGCTAGTATAAAATTGTGCCTTTATTTTTGTGTCTAATCCATTTAATTTTTTTCGCAACAGGATAAGTAGAGCTCATAAAAATGCTTCCTGTTGGGATCGGCATTGTGTGTGTATGACCGCAACACGTATTTTCATCCGGTCACAAAAGATTTAAATGTATTAGAACTCATAGATTTTACACCATTACGAAGAATATGGTCGTAAATTTAGTAAGAATTGTATGCAAATGTTGTAGTAATTTCGGTTACGTTTTCATGTGTTTATTTTAAATTAAGAGCTTACAAAATTATATTAAAGAAATATGAATTTCTGTTATATTATCTCTGTTTATGTACAGTAAATAAGTAGCGTACTATAGATATTGAATGTACGGAACGTAGCTGTCTCTTTCCTCAAAAGCTAAAACACGGTAATTGAAGTTTTTCGCCAACTCCGCTGTCACTGATGAGTACCTGATTTTCTTTCTCAACTGCCGAGGTTTCCCGTTTTGTTCTTCCTGCGAGAAAGGTAGCATGCATTCGCTGTCTATTATTAATATTTCGTAGGCATTAATCGAATTTTGAAACATAATTGTCGTAATAAATCAAATTTATTGTAGCTACCTCGAATGAAGTTACAAAACATACTGAAAACTGCAGGTAATAATAGAATGAATCGGAAAGTATTTCACACATTGAAAAATAAATCAAAAGTGAAATGATTCCTTTTCTTAGGTAATTTAGAGTTTGTTCGCGCATTGGATAAATAAGTACAATGTGTGCGTTGTTTAACGCTTCAAATGGTTAACGACGATCATTATTTATTTGCTAAATTAAATGCTGGGCTCTAGTGTAGAATTGGGCACCCTATCGATTGGCGAAATATTTTGTTCAGTTTTGGCGATGAAACTCCATTTCTCGTTACCATGAGGGTTTTAACTTGGTTTTAGTTTCTTGATATTTTTAAGTGAAAACAAATCGATGTGCACATGGACAAAGTTAAGGCAATATGCAACGACTAGTTTGTGCAATTCTCTGATGTTTTCTAAGTGAAAATAGGTCGATGTGTACATGGACACGGAGTTTGTGAAATTCTTTGACTTCTTATTTTGGTTTTGTGTAGCGGCCATCTTGAAATTGTACCTTCCTGGCGCCGATCTTGGCGTCAGAAAAGAATCGTCAAAAAACAAGGGGCACCTAATTGTAAACTTTTACCAAATGCTGTATCAACAAACTAAATTTTCTGTAAATATTGCCGATTCATTTGTACAACGAAGTAGCCGAACTCGTTTTATCTGAAGTTCCAAGTGCGCTTTGGGTATAATTAAGAATTTGCTCAACAGCTGCAAAGTCAGGCATCTTAGTTGAAGTAATTTATTTTATTAATTTTATTTAATTTATTAAATTTAAGTCCAATAGCAGTTTTATACGTAAACTCAGAATGATCGAGTTAAGCTGTACAAAACTTTATATGTAACACAGCATGATTAGTAATTTACGAACCTCATAATCCTAAGTATTATTATAAATGCAAATGTGAGTTTGTTTGTTACACTTTCACGCCTTAATTACTTAACCGATCATCCTGAAATTTTCAAGAAATATTTTTGATATATTAGAAAAGGTTATAGGCTATAAAATGTAACTTATCTGTTGAAACGTAAACTATGCAATACGTTTTATAGCTTAAAATGATTGTCGTTGTAAAAGGTTGAAAGCTTCATAACGATAAGCTAAACGATGTAAAAGTTTGTCTGCGCGCGCAGGTACGTGGCTTAAACCACGCAAACATTTTTAACCTTTTCTAATGTACAGAAATATTCCTTGAAAATTTCATGATGATCTGTTAAGTAATTAAGGCGTGAAAGGGTAACATTTATTAATTAAGTGGTTAAAATTAAGTAATCGGGCTGAGAGCCAAACTTGGCGAGGATTTTTATTTGGCGCGATTTTTATTTGGTTGTAGTTTCTGGCTGTATGTTTTTTGTGGCAAACATAGAGTTTTATTTCAGTAATTGTAAGAGTGCGAATTTAGTGTAGCCAGAATACTTTTATAAATTTAATTTTGAAATACTGTGTTTGCTTTTAAAAGTTTTGCTGTTTAATTTTATATTTATATAAATTTGTTTTTGCATGTGGTAATCGAATAATGTGGAATATTTAAAGTTTTGAAAGAAAGTTGTTTAGTGTCTTGAATTCCACGACGTTGTTTTATGATTTAATCAATTTCGCTTACTATTCTGTTTGCACATAATAATCGCTGTTCACCACTCTAAACACAATTTTTTTTATTCTGTTACGTTTAAAACTCAATTCGCAGTGCTCTAATCTGATAAGTGTATATATTTATTTACTCAATAATTATTTGCAAGAATTGTTCATTCTACTATTTTATGATGAATTATATAAGAATTATATAGATAGGACTATGTTTGTACTTGCTTATCATCTAATTTTACTATTCTGTTTACATAAAATAACGACGTTTCACTACTGCAAAACTTAAACGTTATTATTCCGTTTACGTTTAAAAATCACATCTTAGTGTTTTCATTGCCCCCCCCCAAAACTAGCCAAATTTTGAAGCCAAAATAGTTTGGCGCCAACTTATTATTTAAAATCCTTCAGGATTCCCGGCTTTTATCACTTCTTTCACAAACATTTTTCAGTCATTAGGAAATACACGTAGCAGTTTTACTAGATTTCGTGCGATACACTCCGCGTAAATACAAAATGTCAGCGGCCTATAGGTATTGAAGAAGGGTAGTATTTACTGAAATTTTACGCGAAGTGTATTTTTTAAATTCAAGCAATTAAAATTTATTTAAGGACACCAACGCAGGTAAAAGCTATACTCAATAATTATTTGCAAGAATTGTTCATTCTACTATTTTATGATGAATTATATAAGAATTATATAGATAGGACTATGTTTGTACTTGCTTATCATCTAATTTTACTATTCTGTTTACATAAAATAACGACGTTTCACTACTGCAAAACTTAAACGTTATTATTCCGTTTACGTTTAAAAATCACATCTTAGTGTTTTCATTGCCCCCCCCCAAAACTAGCCAAATTTTGAAGCCAAAATAGTTTGGCGCCAACTTATTATTTAAAATCCTTCAGGATTCCCGGCTTTTATCACTTCTTTCACAAACATTTTTCAGTCATTAGGAAATACACGTAGCAGTTTTACTAGATTTCGTGCGATACACTCCGCGTAAATACAAAATGTCAGCGGCCTATAGGTATTGAAGAAGGGTAGTATTTACTGAAATTTTACGCGAAGTGTATTTTTTAAATTCAAGCAATTAAAATTTATTTAAGGACACCAACGCAGGTAAAAGCTAGTTATACATAAAGTGCAAAGCTTATAGTTACGACTACCTATTGTTTATTTTAAAATATTATATATTTATTTAGTTTAAAACTTTGACTAGGAGTATAAGACCTTTTATCTCTCAAACGGTATTTTAACTTTTGATTATGTATAGAAAACAATACACTTTATTTTCATTTGTGCCACAAATCAAAAATTTGTTTCCTAAATGTTCTCTACAGTTCTCTACATAAATGTTCTTGTTACGAAATGAACATTATGGTTAGCTGGATAATACATTTCTATGGATGTCTATATTTTGGCAAAATTACTACGCCGTTGGCCTAATATAAAACGTCCTGGTATACAAAGAGAAGCCTACTTTTAGAGGATTTTAAGCAACCTGGTTAAATTATAATGTCGAAAACTTACCGAGAAAAATAACGTCTAATTATCACATTGGAGGTAGGACTAAGTAAATATGTTTTCGTTTAACATGAGACTTTCTTTCAAATGAATGGAATAATGTTGAATTATCACAAATTTCTTTTTCATTTTAAACCTTTCGCGAATGCCAAGTTATCTGGGTTCGCCACGCATGAATGTGATAGATCAGCAACTTCGTACGTGTTAAGATCTTCCCTTTCTCGTCAATAAACGTAATCGCCTAAACATTCCGCGTGCTGTGTTTATGTATGATACATTCTGATTGCAGCATTCCGAATCAGTGACGTTCAACATCCTCCCTCCCCCTCCGTTTTTTGCCCAGACTTCCGTCTAAAAGACGATAAAATGTAAACTAGTGATTAAGGTTTGAAACAGGATAAGTGGAATTAAAGAAGGCATGAACTTATCAGACTGTTTCACTTATTTTTCTGTATGTTATTAATTATTAATTACTTCAAATTTAAACATGATATTCCAAGAAAAAACACAGAAACCAAATGCACTTCACTCGTATTAAGAACTCTGTTTTGGGAGCTAGTTAAATGCGTGATGCCCAGTTCGTGTATAGTTATTGTGACGGGCGTTAGCAAATGAGACGCATCGTTTTGATCAGTGATCCCAACCCCCGGTCCGCGGACCGGTACCGATCCGTGGATCAAATGGTACCGGGCCTCCTATTTCATTGAAATTGAATTTAAATTCCTAGGTTTATATCCCAGACTAAAAACATCAGTGTTTCATTAAAATTAAACTGGACATAAGGAACACTTAAAATTAAAACTGGATATAAGCTACACACTTCGGGTGTCATTGTCTCCGATTACCCCCAGATGGAACCGTCTCATTGCAAAGAAACAAGCTCAGGGTAAGTTAAAATGTTACAATCCCTTTATATTTATTTTTTGGTGTAACTGTATTTTAGTTTGAAGGCAGGTATATAAACAATTAAATTAAAATTAATAAATCAAAATAATTTAAAATATAAACAATCAACTTAACCCCCCCCCCGCGGGCCGCGGTAAAATTATCAAACGTTGACCGGTCCGTGGTGATAAAACGGTTGGGAACACTGGTTAAATGCCGGATATAACAGTACAGCATTTAGCGGATGCTGGCTGTTACAGGCAATAGTCGAGAAAGAAATTAAGGGTGCAGGCATTAGACTTCTTTCAGAAGGCCATTTTAAGAGAAAGCATCGTCTCAAAGAAAAATACCGAAATATTAAGGTACCGTAACTTGGCTTTATTTGTCCAAAGGGGCTTTCGTCCTTCTCCTATTGTTTTCTTTTTGCCATTTCGCGTCGGAAACATTAAAAATCAGTATCATTCTTCAAACTGTTGCCACCAAATATTGCATCTCTGTATTATATTTAAAGAAATTAAATACTGAAGAATCTGCTCAAATGTATGTGTATTTCTCGAACTGTGATAAAACAACTGTACGTGGAACCATCCAATTTCGAATAACATATGTTTCCACCCGAATATGCGCGTCTGGAAACCCAAATATGGAATTTGTTTTATTATCTACTTCATATTTTGCAGATCTTTAACGAATTTTTGATGAATAAACTCAAATGATTTAAAAGCGAGCAATGGCAACATTCTACGGGAGAAAAAAAAGCTTTTTATCTCCAGCGCGTGAGACGTATCGGAAATTCTAAAGAAAGACGTATTTTGAGATATTGCTAACGAACCGAATTTTACGGTTTAAGTTCGAAGAACATGATATTTAATAAATAAAGGTAACACACAAAATGTTTAAAAAAACCCTTCTTTGGATGCAATTTAAAATCTTAAACCTTTCAGTTTTTTTTTAAAGTTTTTTTTCTTTGGCTCTATTTAAAATATTAAAGTAAACGTATGAAACAGGTATTAAGTTACAGTAAAAATATCGATATAAAAATTGAATTTCTGCTTTTATTAATTTCTGACTTAAATAATAAGAGGGCTTGAAATTATGTAAGACACTAATTACTGTATTTAAGATTTTAATAAATACGAACTGTGCAAGGTAAAGCTTTTATTTTCTCCCAATACTGAAATTTTGACTACACATTTTTAGAAAGGAATGGTTATAAGATACTTCTTTACTGAATATCTACACTTCCACGAGAAGTCCGAACTCATCGACCCTTGCCCTATTTGCCGAAAATATTTGGCTGGCCTTACAACTCATCGGCACTACTCGGCTATTAAATAATAATAAAAAGAAAAATTTTTTTAAGGGGAAAAATCTACGCTGCCCATATTTATATTTTTATAGCTGGTGACATGGACAAAATATCACTTTTCTTAAAGGAATCTAAAGCTTTCTTTCTCATCAGAGGCCGAGCACTGAAGTCGCTATATACGGATAGCTTAGCCCAGGTTCTACTCCAGGCAAACAAGTTGACTGCGTTTGAGGATTCGTAGTTTTAACCAAATTTTTTTTTATTAGGGACTCGAATAAGCCTTAAACATGTACTAGGTATAATAAATAACTAAACTAGCATATTTCAGGCTTAAGTTCGTGAGCATGCGATAGAAGCAAGAGTACAACAACATGTCTTCAGGTGTCGATTTCATAATACATCGCAAATAGTGCATAGCGGACTTAAGCTAAGTTGAATGATGATAGCCGCGAACAAAAAGCGATATTTTCCGATTAATGGGATTTATGCAGAAAGCTTAGTAGTTGCAATAAATGAAGATGATAAAGCAGAAGTTTTTCATTGCGATGGCAATGTCCTAGTTGCCAAACATCTAACGGGCGGAGAAATCTGTTGTACGGTTCTAAATAAAAAAAATATCGTTAGTACCACCAGTAGTAGGGAAAAAGTGACATAGACTGTTGAGAAAGGAAAAAATCGATTAACAATTTAGAGAGAATTCTCGGCGCGGTAGTTACAAGACTTGAACAGTGCAGCTTTGTAAATGCTTTTGTTTATTTATTTGTGATTACGGCAAAGCTTCGAGCGCTATCTGCGTAAGGGTAGAGAAGCCTTCGTGGAGGACTTTCTAAGGGAAACTGACTCATATACACTTTACACATTAGAAAAAGCCACGAAAATGCCCATGCAGTTCGCGAAATTAGAACCTCGGACCGAACTACCAGCAGCTGAGCGAAGTTACCACTCGGCCGCTGGTGGGATCGCCCTATAAATAAACAAGATATTATGTCTATTTATAGTATTAAAGAGAAAGTGTTAGCACATAAAATGAAGGAACTTAAATAACTTAACATTGTAAGAAATGTTTAATAAAACAGACAAATAAATATTGAGTATTTTTGTGAATTTTGATTTCATTAGACCATAAATGATTCATTATTTCATAAACCACTATTTCATACTTTAATTTCATAATTTCTACATTTCGTTTAACTAGATATAAACTGATTTTCTAATACACTGACTACCAATAAGTATTTGGACACCTGTGATAGAAAAGAAAAACTAACTTTATTCAAAATCAATAGTTGGTAGAGCCTCCACGAGAGGTAATTACAGCGTGGGCCCTCCGGGGCATACTTTCGACAAGTCTTTGTATGACAGCCAGTGGTATTTTCTTCCACTCGGCTTGGAGAAGACATAGAAGTTCCTTCACCGATTTTGCACGCATAGTGCACCCATGAATTCGGCGATGCAACTCGTCCCAGAGGTTCTCGATAGGGTTCAGGTCTGGACTCTGGGCAGGCCAGTCCATTCGATGAACTCCATTGGCACCATACCAAGCCTTGGTTAACGTCGAAACGTGACAACTGGCATTGTCGTCCTGAAAGTAACAGAGGTCCATCCCATAAAACTGCCACAACGTAGGAAGCACATTGTCATCCAAAATAGTGCAGTAGGCATCGGAGTTGAGCTTACCATGAATGGGGACCAAGGGTCCCAGCCCATACCAGGAGAAACACCCCCAGACCATAATTACACCTCCGCCGAACTTGACTGTTGGCACAATGCATTCTGGCAGGAGACGTTCTCCAGGTAGACGCCAGACCCACACCCTGCCATCCGAACGGTAAAGGATGAACCTTGATTCGTCATTCCAAAGAACCCGTTTCCACTGATCTACGGTTCAATTTCGATGTGCTTTGCACCACATTAACCGAGCAGCGCTGTTGGACATCGTGATCAAAGGCTTATGGGCAGCAGGACGACAATGAAAACCAAGCAGATGTGCTTCCTTACGGATGGTATTCATTGAAATCAATACTCCCGGATGCCTGTTGAATCTCCTCGCGGATGAGGGCCGTCGGTTTGGTGCGGTTCTTCCGAATTTCTCTGGACAGCACTCATCGGTCTCTCTCTCCCAGTTTCGTTGGTCTGCCGACTCGGGGCACATTCCGACATTCACCGCTCACCTTCCACTTCTTAATCACATAGGCCACTGTCGATTTTGGGTACTTCAGATCGCTAGATATGTCCCTTAAGGATCGGCCACATTTGTGATACCCGATAATTATGCCTTTCTCGAAATCAGAGAGCTCCGAACTCCGAGGCATCTTGTATGCGACTAAAGCCGATGCTGTTTCCTACACGATATACCGGCGAAGTCCGTGACGTACCTTACGACCGCAGATATCGTCATTTGCATAGGTGTCCAAATACTTATTGGTAGTCAGTGTATTCCAAATTCGAAATGATCATACGCGATATACGGAAAAGACCTGCTTCATCTATTCTAACCTCTATGCGCGAGACTGTCTTTCGGAAATTCTAAAAATATCCTGTTTTTAATTACTTTGCGATTTTGCTGTTGGGCATAATTTTATGTGTCGTACGGGCGAAGAACGTGATATTTAATAGATGAAGTAAACGCACAAAACGTTAATAATAAAAAGTCAAAAGTTTTGTAGGTTATCTGATTGCGAAAATTGAACATTGATATGATGAACTAAGATTGAAAAAAAAAAAGAAAACTGTATGCCAACACTTAACACTGCGTCAGGAATTCTAATCCTACAGTGATATGCTGCTTTTAAAATTTCTGTTAGTTTGCTTTTTAACTGTGTGTAGCATAAGTGGAAAGAAAATGGTGCTTAATAATAGTGTAGGGGGTGCGTGCAACAGAAGACTGGTTGACTGTGAGCACGGCAAGAGTGTAAAAACCTTAAAAATCCTTTTGGGCGATCATTAAAAGTTTAACTTTTTCAAATTTTTTAGACCCAATGGCAATTTTCCCAGAAGGACTATTAATTCATTTTGGCATTTTGCGTCGTCTACTGTAAAAAGGGCGCTTTACTTTTCGAATTGCTGCCACCAAATATTAGAGCTTTGCATTATATTTAAAGAAACTAAATAATGAAGAATTTGCATGAATGTATGTATGTTTCTCGCATTATGAAAAAGCAACGGTACCTTCAGACATCAAATTCTGAATAACATAGTCCTTCACTAGAATATTGGAAGCCCGACTTTGTTTTATTGCCTATTTTATATCAAATTTTACGAATTTTTGATTAGCAAACTTAACGATTTGAAAGCGCGCAACAGTAAAACTGTACTGAAAAAAAAAGTTTATCTCCTCCGTGCGAGACTGTGTATCGGAAATTCTGCTTTTTTTAATATTTTGTTATATTGCTGTTGAACTGAATAAATTTTATGGTTTTATTGCGAAGAACATAACATTTAATAAGTAAAGGTAACAACCAAAACGTTAAAAAAAGGACCCTTTGGGCGTAATATAATACTTGAAAGGTATCAGATTTAAAAAAATCTATTTTGATTTTATTAATTTATTTATTAATCCCATTTCTTTCCTTGCTGAAAAGAATTATTTCCATCGAAATTAGGCGTATTATAAAAGACCTCTTCTATTTCAGAAACAGCATTCTTTTTTCAGCAAAAATTTGTATTTACTTTTCATTTGGTTGCGATGTTTTATTTTCCCTTGCTTGCTGATCCGAAATTTGCGGGAGTGGGAAATTTAAAACAATACTTAAAGAAGCTGGCGGTAGGAATTAATGTCATTTCACCGAAATATTAATATTGTTAATTCAGGAATATGTATTTTTGCTCCAGAATTAGAAAATACTTCATATGCTCTTAATCATTTAAATATCTCTTTCCGCTTAAACATTATTCTGTTTTCGTTTCTAACTGTTTCTGAAAGCTTTATTTCAGTTAGAAATTGAGCTAGAAATAAATCTCTTTGATTGAAATTCAAACGGTCAAAACAATCTCGTATGTAATAAACGAAAAGTGTCTTACCGAAAGTTAAATTTCGTTTAAAGTAGAGTAATGCTTCGACAGAAACATTAATCGAGTTATCGTCCCAATCACAATATTTTAGCAGTTAGTGAAAGCTATTCAAGTTTGAAAATATATGCAACACATACAATAACAACACGATTCTCCTACACAACAACACGATTCTCGTGCATTTTATTCATATTAAATAGCAGTATCATTTAAAAACCATTCTTCTAATCATAACCTTAAATATTTTCTGTTATTTTATGAACTACCATGTTTCTTGATATTAGCTGACGATATTCTCAGTGGCTGACATTTGTCTTTGGACGTTCATGTTTTCGAAACTTAATTTGCATAGATGTTGCGGTATATATTGAAAAGCAGACACTAAGTTGTTTCAAGTGCATTATTTGTTTTCCATTACAATTTAAATTTATTACAAATTTATTACAAATTATATTATTGCAAAGTTATTTATTACAAAATAAATGTCATTAAAACATTCTTTCATTAAAATAATTTTAAACGAGCGCTCTGTTTATTGTAAGGAAGTAAAAACGTTTGCCACCCGTGGTATACCTTGAGTGACAATCTTAGTGATGAAATGGCTATAGAACCGATGGGTATT
>KK119841.1:180042-190770 GCA_000611955.2 Stegodyphus mimosarum
GGGTACGGCCATACCAGTTTTTTGTTCCATTTCGTTTAGGAAATTTACAGTGGATTTTGATGTGGGACTGCTAGTTTTGTCCTGATGGAGTCTCACAGATGGATGGTACTGTGGGTAAAGCGATGGTATTTCATTCAGAAAAATTGGGATAAAATATATTCCTGATAGTATTTGGAGTTTATCTCGACATTTTTTTGCATTCTCTTTATTTTTAACTTCCCATTATAAGAAAAAACCAGCAACGATCATGAATCCCTTAGAAAAATTTTCTTTCAATTGCGAACAGCCTCTGTATCAGTCAGAATGTTAAAATAAAATAATTTTTTCCCTTTAAGAAATCATGCGAAGATAAAATATATTCCTGATAGTATTTGGAGTTTATCTCGACATTTTTTTGCATTCTCTTTATTTTTAACTTCCCATTATAAGAAAAAACCAGCAACGATCATGAATCCCTTAGAAAAATTTTCTTTCAATTGCGAACAGCCTCTGTATCAGTCAGAATGTTAAAATAAAATAATTTTTTCCCTTTAAGAAATCATGCGAAATATTACTGAACTTCTCGATACAAAAACATATCATTTCACGGATATAAATTATTATTCTTCTCATTCAGTCAGCAAAGAAAATAACTTTCTTTGGTTAGTGGGTAATAAAAACGAAAATTCCAACCTCCTTTCTGAAACCAGCTTAAGGAGAGATAATCGCCTTTTTTCTCTTTCTTTCCATTTAATGCTCTTATCTTTCAAAATCTGTACTTTCTTTGAAAGCGCGTCACGCATAATAAAATTATAACTTAAGTATCAACGCGATGTTAAATATTGAACGTTCAAATACTCTCGTCATAGTTTCCCACAAACTAATCCTTATTTGACTTTTGCTGAAGAATTCTAAGAAGGAAAATTTTTAATATTTTTTGTCGCAGAATGCTGGGGACTTGCTTTTAAATCACCATACTGTGTTTTGCTGTAAATCATATTATTTAGGTTTTATACCAAGATAATTAAAATGTTTCAAATCGTGACTGTAGGTCGACCGACTTTACAGGCGTAGAAACTTTTGTTGCACAATAGTAATAATGCCGCAGACCTTAAACAAGGCAAACTGTGCAACAGAAAGCGCAGTATTGTATTGCTCGTATATTCGTATGCAATCTCTTATAACTGTTCAACACAGTTCTCGTATAATGTACTCTTGTGTGACTTCACTGATTCCTTGTCTGCAGAAGAGCAACTTCTTCCATATTCTCCATTCGCATTGATTCTGTCATTTCTGTAAATAAATGACATCAGTGTTCCGAAGAGCTCGACCTTGTTTGTTTACTGACTTGAGAAAAGAATATATGTTTGATACCTAGCAGGCTATCTCGCCTCCTTCTAATCCTTCAATAAAGTAACACCCAAGGTGAAAATACAAGATTTGCTCTTGTGTGACGTCACTGACTCATAATCTGTTCAAAAGCAACCACTCCGTTTGTGGCCTTTTTCTCCCCCTTCCGTAAGTGACGTCAGCAATAAAGAAGACCTTTTTTATCTGAGTAAGAGAAGATTTAAAGTAAATCTTTTTATTAGAATTGCACCTAAACAATGCCGATTCAAGTTAATTTAGTAGCCGGACGGAAACAGTACCGAAAAGGTCAATGGTCGCTGCCAAAAAACTAATTCAACAAATACGTCTTATTTTAACTACGAATTTGTATTCTTGTGGGAGTCGATGAAAGTAGAAGTTATAGTGCAGGCAAAGTAATTAGATATTTTAACAAACATAAAATACTATAAGTTAGTCAACGGAATCCATTATAAATTTACAAATTATATGCTAAAACTAGAACTTTCCTGTTTGCTTTACAATAAAAATTCTCAAGCGCCCTCAAATAAATGTTCTAATAAAATTGTTTAAAAAATGGTCCACCTTTTTCGATGGTCTTATACTCTCTCTCATTCCTAAAGCATTTAAGGATAGTATTTTCATCGAAACACACGCATTTTACATATAGTGCTGTAATCGGTCTTTGCGTGATATATTGTTGTGGGGTGGTAATTCTTTTAGATGTGAGATCTATGCAAACTACTATCTGCTTCCTCAAAATTGTTCTGGAAATTACAAAGAACCGTGCCTCGATAATGATTCACCTCGTTGTATGTTAAATGATAAAGAATGGCATTAATTACGGTTTGCTAGATGAGAAGTAATCGATCAAAAACAACAGTCAGAATTATAGTCATTTATTTCTGCTGCAAGGTGTGAGACTTTCGAGTTATGCAATAAGTCATAGAGAAAGGAAGACACTTATGGGTAGATAATCGTCATAAAAAGTCCTTTCCTGCAAAGTAATAGAAGATACACGACACAGAAAAGGATTGTCGATTCGTTTATTTCCAAAGGAAGCATGGTGTTATAATTGCAAATTCAACCAAATCCTGCTCTAGCAAACCTGATTTATAAAGAATCTCCTGATATAACGAAAGAATATCTTGTGTCGTTTAGTTTCCTGTACATTTAATGTAATTTTAGGCAACTATAGCGAAATGAAAGTCGGATACAACGATCTTTATGGGTATTTTTGATTGAAAATTTCTGTTGTATTTTTGACAATTCTTTCCAGAATTTCTGTGGCGGTCTTGGCGGCTGAGAGCGGCGTTGGCGTACTTCGGACTTAAAAAAGTGCGATAGGTTGCCAAATGTTGCAGACATCCAAGAAAACGAATGAATGTAAACTAAAAATTCTTAATCATTCAATCTCAATACAAGTTACTTAATACGTAAGTACAATAATTCAGTAGATGACTTGAGTACCGGAATTAAACAGCTGCGCAGATACTTATTATGAGATTACGGCGAAGAACTTCCAGTCTTTGCCGCTGATTTGGATGCATAATTTTATTTATTTAATACAGCAAGCCTTGATTCGCATAGGCAGATTCATACAGCGTCATTGATGGGTGCTTGATGCCCCCCCCCATTTTGTACAGCTTGTATTTTCAGAACAGCGGACAATAACTAGCGAAGACTAAGCAACGCATCTAAGCAGCAGTAATGAGCAGAGTAGAAAGAAAGTCTGCCATACAGTAACAGCGGTATTTAAAGACCTGATATTTTTGTTTGAATTCTGGGCTCTGCGACTGGATGGCAGCCATCCGCAATACAACATGATTAAATAAGTAAGCATGAAAAAGTAAATTTGGAAATAAGCAGTCAAGAAAAAGTATTATAATTAGTTTAAAATAGAGAGGGGAGACGACCAAATTAAAATGGGGAATAAAAAGGACAACTGCTAAATTAATGATTTTGAGTTAAGTGTATTATATCCTCTTAATATGTATAAATATAAGCAATTGAATATAAATTTATATTTATTGTAGTATTTAATGGAATTTTGTCAGCAAATTATTTAAAATACTAACATAGATCAACAAATGTGTGTACATATCATTTTTCCTTAGACCGTTCTCCAAGAAGACATCCTTACCCGTAGGCAGATAGCCCTCGTGTGAGTTTCCATAATTATATAAACCAAACGAACTTATCATGTTTAATACTATCATGTAAACATTTTATTTAAAATGTTAAGACATGTAAACACACCGAAAATTCTGTTCGTTATTTTACTTAATACAATACTGTTAACAATTTAATTATATATGTATAATATAATACAAAATAAAATTTAAAAATTACTTTAAAATTCATCACTTATTCAGGTCGGAGTAAATCGCAAGAATAAACCATAAGCACATAGATAAACTGTAAGAAATCAGGGACCAAAATATGCCAAATCCAAAATTGAAATATGAAATTTTCGTCTTTCGCTTCATCTTCATTCTTGCATTTATGTCAGACGTATTATTTCTTTTAGCAAGCTTCCTTAAACGTAATGATTTCAAACTCCTGCCACCGAAAATATGTTTGCAGAAATACAGTATCTACCGATACGTATTACACTGCCCTCCAAAAGTTAAGGAACAGCATGTTTTTCAAAGCTCACCATCACAAAAATGTCAGTAACGTTTAAATTTGCAGTTCATATGCATGACAGTAACGAAATTTAAGAAAATATGTGCAATAACAATAGCTACACTTTTATTTTATAGAAATGAATACTTATTTAGGAGTTGGAGAAAAAATGCAGAAATTGTGTTTTTTGTTCACGAGTGAAATTGTGATCTTCAGTTGTTATTGCAGTTTCGTGGACAATATCCAGGACAGTCTATCAATGTCCAGGAGAATTTTGCCCTATTCATTAACGTGGCGGGCGATCGGATGGATGGGAATGGGGATGTCATAACCTGATGTTGCTATACGTCTCAATGTCTCTCGCAGTATGTGTATGGAATCAGTTTGAATCCTAGGATTCTGTGCCTAGAAGAGTTCTTCCAGGGAGACCTAGAGTTACAACACTTGCAGGAGACCGTTATTTAGCTCTTTCGGCCCGAAGGAGGCGTAATATTACTGTGCCTCAGCGCATGGTAGATTATTTAGTGGCAACAGGAACAAGAATCGCAACTAGTACAATACGCAGTCGCCTTCACAATGCAGGTCTGTATGCAAGACGACCAGTCGTTTGTGTTCCATGGATCCGAGGACATAGAGGTGCCCGTTTATGTTGGGGAAGAGAACACGTTTCCTGGACCCGTCAACAATGGGAGTCTCTTCTCTACACAGACAAGTCCACGTTCACATTGGAGAGTGATTCAGGTCGTCAGCTGATCTGGAGGAAACAACGCACCAGATACAATCAATCCCAGATTGTGGAAAGACAGTTAAGAGGTAGTGGAATAATGGTTTGGGCTAGGATCTCTCGGTAGTTACACTGACCTGCATGTGTTCCGTGGAGGAACTTTGACTGGTGTGAAATACCGAAACGAGTTCCTTGATCAAATGGCCGCCCATATGCTGCTGCTATTGGTCCTGGGGTTTTCCTGATGGACGACAATGCGCGACAGCAGCGAGCTCCGGTTGCTAAAATTATCTTGAAGGTCACGGTATGGAGCGGATGGAATGGCCAGCTCAGTTCCCAGATCTCAATGCGATAGAGCATTTTTGAGAGTACCTTGGGAGACAATCATTTTAGTCCTCCTCCAAGGCCGTTAGATGAGCTTGAACAAAGATTACTGCCTGTCTAGTCATTCCTTCCCATTTCACTGACCGACAACTTAATTGAAAGCACGGGAAGTCGCTGCCGCCAATACAGCTAGAGGTGGACACATTCCTTATTAGAACACAATTTTGTAATATTACCACCCCATCTTTCCTTAAACAACTATACTGTTTTTTAAAGATTGGATTTCTCTGCCAAGAGTGCAATTTTTTGTTGTAATTTATGTTTGTGTTGAACTTTAGAAACATTCTATGTCGCATTCATGAAAGAACTGTTCAGTGAACATGTGCTGTCAATTTCTTGTCTGTATGCTACTTCATTCTAAAATTAGACAGAAAAAACATGCTGTTCCTTAACTTTTGTAGGGCAATATATTTGGAGACCTGTGACAGAAAAAAAATGCAAGTTATTCATATATGGTAGAGCCTCCACGAGCGGCAGTTATAGCCTCAGTTCTTCGGGGCATGCTTTCCAGAAGCCCTTGTATGACGGCTATTGGTATATGTTTCCATTCGGCTTAGAGAAGACATCTAAGTTCCTTCACCAATATTGGATGAGTGTTGCACCCCTTAGTTCGACGATCAAACTCGTCCTACAGGTTCTATATAGCTTTCAGATCTGGGCTCTGGGCAGGTCAGTCCATTCGGTTAATCACATTACCACTAATCCAGGGCGTATCTCACAATACGACAGCTAGTACTGACATCCTGAAAATAACATGAGTCCAACCTTAAGTTTGCCACAACATAGGAAGCACAGCGTCATCCAGTGCCAACAGTAAAGTTCGGCGAAGGCGTTCTCCAGACAGATGCCATACCTAAAAACGGAAGAAATTGAACCTTGATTCGTTGTTTCAAAGAGCCCATTTCCACTGATGAAAGGTCCACTGTAAACGTGCTGTGCATCACGTTAACTGAACAGCGCGATTGGACTTTGAGATTAAAGGCTTTTGGACGGTAGCACGATAATGAAAACCAAGCAAATGTGATTTCTTATGGATAGTATTCATCGAATTAGACTTCTGGTGGCCTATTAAAATACCTGAAGTATGTGGGCCGTTGCTTGAGTGCGGTTCTTCCGAATTTCTCTGGACAGCACCTTCGATCCCAGTTTCTTAGGTCTGCCGACCCACATTCCGACAATCACCGCTCAATTTCCCCTTCTGAATCACATAGACCACTGTTGTTAGGTAATTCAGCTGACTAGATATGCCCCTTAAGAGTCTGCTATTTTTGTGATGCGCGACGATTACACCTTCCTCGAAATCTGATAACTCTGCACTTCGTGGCATCTTGCATGCGATTAATGACAATGTTGTTTGTTGCACAAAATGTAATGGCGGAGTGCGTGATGTCACTAGGAAAGCAGATATCGGCATTTCCATAGGTATCCAAATCTTATTGGTAGATAGCTTAGTAGAAATAGGTAGAAAAGTGAAAGCATATAAACGAATTTAAATACTCAGCAAATAAATTTTGTCGCTTCTAGATTAGCATCGAAAGGAATTTTGGAATGTTCCTTTTCTTTAATCACTTTCATTCCCTCCATAATGAATATTCATTCTGCAAAGCATTTTTAACACTCAGCGCAGTTTTTCTCATAAAACTTCCAGAGTTGGAAAATCAGTCTTCCTAGAGAAGTGTTTCTAAAACCTTATTTTCCCTCTTTCTCTTCCCTTTCCATGCATAGAATGTTATTCTTAATAAAACATTTTTGATTCAAATGGTGCATTTAGTTTAATATGGCGAGGGGTACACTATTCAGTGATACACTATAGTAGAGTAGTGCATTCCATTAATATAAGAGGTGCATAGTGATATATGCATTCCAACGACGAGTGGCTGAACCCTTAAAAATGCAACAGGCTGTCTGCAATGTGTTTTGTGGTTTTCCCAATGTGTAATGTAAATACGACACAGTTTCCTTAGCAAATCTTCTATAAAGACATCCATCCTAAATGTATGCTCTGCTTTGGCAGGAAACAAGTACAGGTTCAAGCATTGCCGGTACCTTTTAGATGTATTAGATATTGCCGGACCTTGCTAACTGTTAAGTTCCCGCCTCAGGTTTGAGAGGGAACACCTTGGTGAGTGGTTCGAGGTTCTCCTACCTTCAACTTCCCGACAGGACATTTAACTTGCTGTGTATTTTGACTGCCCTTGTCGCGCAGACACTATACGCTCACAAAAACTCTGCGTTCTTCGGAATCCGAACCCGGACCCATAAGTAAAGGTCTTAAGTTACCAACCATTATACTGGTTGGGCGGACCTTTGATTTGACATAACCGGCTAATCAATATGTTATTTTAAAATATTTTTCAAAGGAAGTATATATCTTCGACATACGGTTGCGACAGGAATGGTAACATAATGACTGTTATGGACACAGTGTGATTCAGTGACAACACTGAATAAATGACATAATTTAGTGAATAAAAGTCCTTTTCTGTTGGAATTAAAAAATGCATTATTTCTTTATGCTGAAAAGATTCCTCATATCCTTTGCAAAACGATGTTCATCGGCAAAATGAAGTCCTGAATCTACACAGAAATTAAATGCATGCATCCTAGAACTCCTGCAATGTATATAATCTCCTGAGAAATACTTTTTTTCCACTACATTTCGCACCAGTGATAATTATTCACCACATTACACGGTAATTTCTTTACCCTCCGTTTCACTCTTTATTTTTGCTGTTTTTTATTTTTTGGCAAAACATGTGGTGAAACAACATCCGCACTAATTTTTCAACACAACCCGATTTTTTTCTTCACTCTTTAAATTCAAACAGTGTATTTTGGCCTCCGTAGTTTCAACTTTCTTATTTAGTATGATGAATACTTCTAATCGAATTCCTCCAATTTTCTTTTCAGTTTCTATTAGGCAAGTTATAACCAGATAACAAAATGATAGCAGATTTATATTAATATGAAAAATGTACCTTAATTTTGTACGGAATTAAAAATAAATTAAGTTTGGAACAAAGAATTTGTTTCGCTTTACATTTAATTATGAAACGTTGGTTGCGGCTAATAATATATTGCTACAATTTTGCATATAATTCTCACAACAGATTCTAATCAGTATTCTGGGTTTCAAGAGCTAAATTATCATTAATAACATTTCTACCAAATACCCGCTCGTATAATAAATGTAAGAGAAATTGAGTTGAAGAGAAAAAATATCACGATTTGTCTATAAAAGGAATGCGTAAAAATGGCAACGTTGCTTGACTGAAGGATTGTTATGAATATTGGGTCTCCATGACCCTGTCGTCAGCTTATCTAGAAATTTAACAAACTGAAATATAAATGCAAAACATTAAATTAAGCAAACTGTAAATATCACACATAAAATAAATGAAAGAAATAAATCAAATCAATCAGTCATCCACAGGAAGTCGGACCAGTTTATGAATTGGTCTCTTCATTTCACCTGAAACAGTTCTAGAGGTGTGAATTACTGTTCCCATTTTCCACTTAAGTGGCGGCGTTTTCATCCTTAAGTAGCACCAAGTCATTCACACGTAAATCGGCACCGGGGAGTTTCCAATTGTTGCGCTCTTGCAACTAAGTTAAATAGTGCTTTGACCACGATTTCCAAAACGATTGGAAAATCTGCGTGACTAATTTCCGCCGCTCACGAATGGGAATTCTCTCATTCGTAACATCAGGTTCAGGAACACTTTTTAATTCGGAACAGACAATAAAGTGACCCGGTGTAATGGCAGAAAAGTCATTTGGGTCGCTTCAATCTCCACCAGACGCGTTGAAAATTCTTCTTGTGAGAGGATTTGCGATCCTGTCTTATGTGAAACTTGATGGATGTAATGGCAGTCTCTCATAGGCCTCCAAAATGACAGGCTGATAGAACACTGTCCATTTAACGCCTTCGTTCGTCAAATAATTACTAAGGGCTTCTATCGTACATGCTTTGAAAGAATTCTTTGCACCGATAACATTTGTTCCACAATCACTGAATATTGCAGCTGGGTTTTCACGTCGTCCGATGAACCATTTCAGAGCTGCAATGCATGCCTGAACACTAAGACCACGAACAAGTTCTAAATGGACGGCTTTCGCTGCGAAACACGTACATTTTCAGCGGTTTAACGCCTCTAGCACGTCTAGGGCTGATCAAAAATGGTCCTGAAAAATCAGTTGCGGATCTAAGTCTTCCAGGAATCACTCAGCCATCATTTGTTTCGAAAGCTCAGAGCAAACTCTGCCACAGATAACGCACCTTTCTATTTCTCTGCGTATTGCAACCTTTGCTCCTATATTCCAATATTTTTGTTTTATCGCAGAGTTAACTAATTGTACTCCTCCATGCACGTAATTAAGACGATAAAACTTCACTAATAATTTTGTAACAGGATGAGTCTTAGGTAATATTATTTGATGTTTCACAGATTCTGGTAAGATAGCGTTTCATTTCTTAAATGTTCTCCTACACGTAGTAAGCCACTGTTGTCCAAGAACGGATTTAGAGAAATTAAAGAACCTTTCTTTTTTTTAACACTCTCGCTTTGTCTAAAGTAGATATTTCCTTTTTATAGTCAGTTCTTTGGACTAGTTTGATTATAATATCATGCGCTTCTTTGGTTCACTTGTTTCTAAGAGCGGAGTCAAAATCCTGTCCTCCCTGACAGTTCTTACAAACCTTAAACACCAAGCGACAACTCTATGCAACTTGCTCCAAACTGAAAATTTGTTCCAAAGCTGCTCGTTTAATTCCAACTGCACTACAAAACAATTAAACCGAATTTTTTCTTTGCTCTGTTAGTATTTCCGCATTGTCCACATTTGGTAACCCTCTATCCCATTGGTCAGATCCAATTTGGCTTCGAACAAAAAACTTATGTTCACCTCTTTTGTACGGGGGGCGTAATTTAGACTCCACGCTTAGTAAAAATTAACACCGCCATTCCTGACAACACTTTTATTCCTACTTGTTATCTCTACATATAATAAAACAAAGAGTCTGTGTGTGTGTGTGTCTTTCGTTCGTGTTGCGAGTAAGCTAACAGACCCAGGGCCACGAAATTTGGTACATAGGTGTACCTACACAAGAGCCAGTGCACCTCGAAGCGAGTTTTTCGAAATTCGAATTAGAATGTTTTTTATTTTGTGTTTTGTGACCAAATCGCGTCATTTTGAGACATAATGGGCTACAGGAAAGCGAGATTTCACTCTATACATTTCATTTTTACATCGTCGTGAAGCGTAGACACTTAGCTATTTTACGAACTTAAAATAGATTTCGTATTTCAATAAATCGATTAAATACGAATTTATTTAGGAAGGTGAGCTTAATACCTTTTCAGCGGAATTTTTTAAAAAAAAACTTATTTTAAAAAATAAAAATGTGTTGTTTATTTTCCTTTGATTTTTGGACACTTTGAACTTTAATCCTTTCGACTCCTTTTTAAAAAAGAATTTTGGAAAAATAATAATATTTTGTGTTTTTTTTAAATTTTTTAAATGAAGTTTCCGAATACACTTCTCACAGCTCAGATATTTCAAAATGTAGTTTTGGCAACAATTTTCCTTTCTTATTGTCGTTGATAGATTTTTGATAAAATTGCATCATTTTGAATAGTTTTATTTATTTTTTTTTTTAAATTTCG